>JAIKVB010001054.1:0-16002 GCA_024679045.1 Phytophthora brassicae
TCTCAAGAGCACCCGCGAAGAGCCTGAACCGACAGGCCTCTTGTATGGTGTTCAGACTGTAATTCATAAACAACATTAAAAAAAGTTTTCAAAGTGGAGGCAACTTCCATCATAAAAATTTTATGAAAAAAAGAAGCAGTTTATTTAATAAACTGCTTCTTTTTTTCAGTCAATTATTCAATATAGTAGCACTCGGTAAATTGCGAGAACCAAAGTAAGAAAAAAGTCGTAGAATATGGACACTGGATATACGTTCGTTCTGACGAGTGTGCGCGCTGTCTGCCGCAATTCTCCCGTGGAAACGCTCTCACATGCTGTACAAGCAATCGACGCATTTGTTGGACAGGTTCCTACAACGGCGCTAACAGATGTGCTTGAGCGGGGAAATATAAGTCTGGTTCCCTGGGTGCTTCAGGCTGTTAAAAACAGCTCCAGTCTTGTGCATCATGAGAAACTTCGTCAGTACCGACTTGCAATGAGCTTGGTTCCAGGGAAAATGACGATTCGAGAGGGTGCACTAAAGGTCATGAAGGAGCTATACGAGCTGTATCCTAGCGGCATGGATGAGAGTACAGTAGAGGCTGTGTGTGGAATGGCAGAAATGTCGATGTTGAAGTGGCTGCACAATCGCGAACCTACTCTACTGTTCAAGAACCGCTGGAGCGAGGATCAAATCTTCGTTGCTGCTTCCGTTAAAGGTCGAGAGGATGTTGTTCGCTGGCTGGTAAATCTCTTTCCCGACAACGTCCGAAGCTTAGAGTACGCTGCCGAAGGAGGACACCTTAATTTAATAAGGTGGTTGATGAAGTATACACGATGGGATGAAGAATCACTTGGCCGGGCTTTCGAAAATGCCGTCGTGGACGGGCATCTCAAAGTGGCGAAATTCCTGCACAAGACCCGTGTATCGAACGGCAAAAAAGTACTTGAACCAAGAACGAAATGGTATCTGGATTACCGGTCGGACGTCGAATATGAACTCACTGCTACAGAGGCGGCAGCTTCCAGGGGACACTTTGAGATGCTTCGGTGGTTGTACATGAACTGTCCTGAGCACCTTTCACAAAGAGAGATGGATTACGCGGCGAAAAATGGTCACTTGGAGATTGTAAAATTTCTTCATACGAGTAACGCGAAATTTACGACCAGAACTATGGATCACGCCGCAAGAAATGGACATTTGGCAGTGATGCAGTGGCTGCATGAGCATCGCACTGAGGGTTGTACGACTGATGCTATGGACTTTGCCGCACTGCATGGGCATCTTGATGTCTTGAAATGGCTTCAAGATCATGTCCAGCAAGGATGTACTAGCCTTGCGATGAAGAATGCACTGACTGAAAACCACGTTGAGGTCGTAAAATGGCTTCACGATAACCAAGGGCAAGAATACCCTGATGAAACTGTTGACCAAATGGCTGGGGTTGGGAATCTCGAAATGGTATCTATGTTACATCGATCAGGCCACGGAGGATGGTCAAAGAACACTATGAATGAAGCTGCGTGGTATGGCCACCTCGCCGTCGTGATCTTTTTGCATAAAAATCGCCGTGAAGGCTGCTCCAAGCATGCCATGAACACTGCCGCTGCCTACAATCAACTGGAGATGGTCAAGTGGTTGCACGAGAATCGAAAGGAAGGCTGTTCCGTATTGGCAATTAACAATGCCGCCACAGAAGGACATCTTGAAATAGTCAAGTGGCTGCACGCGAATCGACAGGAAGGTTGCTCACATGCAGCAATGACTGGAGCGGCTCGAAACGGTCATGTGCAGGTGATGGAATACTTAGCCGCCAATTTCTCGGTTAACTGGTTGAGATCCGCAATGAAACATGCAATTGAGAAGCAGCAACTTGCCGCTGTTAAGTGGCTACACTCGCACTTGCAGCCGCTCTCCCAATCCGACGCTGCAACTGCAGCCCGCAGCGACAACATCGCCGTACTCGAATTCATCCGTAGAAACGCCGAGGAATGCATCACGTCGACCGTCTATTATGTAGGTAGTGGCAAACGGCACCGTGAAGTGGTGAAATGGTACGAAGACCACTACGGAAACCCTCGCAAGCGCAAAACCCCATAATTTGTGACCTCGTCACAAAACAAAAAGGTGCAAGCTGAAGTGCATCACAAATTAAACACCTAATCGTACTTACCTTTATCACGGTCCAATTCTGGTTTCAATTCTGGTTGCGATTCTGGTCCGATCATTGCCACGTAGCAAAAGCAGACGCCAGCACTTCCTGACCGACCTCCTTCTAGTTAGCATGAAGACCTCTCGTGTGCTGCTGTTTTGCGCAACAACACTGCTTGCCGCGCTGTCTCCATTCTCGATTGCCAAGCGCCTGGACCACGTCTCGTTCGATAAACCTTTTGACGACATTAATGGTGAAGGTTTGCGCCAGCTCGGAGGCGACTTTCAGTACGGCGGAGACACGGCCGTAAATCGCCACTTTGTGCGCCTCACGCCTGATCGCCAGAGCAAACGCGGGCATGTTTGGGGCAAACAGAAACTGGCAGCTAAGGAGTTCGCCGCCGTGTTGACGTTCCGCATCAGCGGCCAGGCCAAAACTTGGTTCGGAGACGGCTTGGCACTCTGGCTTACTACGAGCCAATACGTGCAGGGAGACAACCACGGCTTCATTGGAGACTTTAAAGGTGTTGGTGTCATATTTGACACGTTCGTGAATGAGGAACACGGTGGCGGCCATAAAGACGTGACTTTCTTTGAGAACGACGGCTCAAAGACGCTGGACGAGCTTCACGACATGGAAAAAGTCGGCTGTATGGCCCCCGGTATTCGATACCATGAAAAGAACGCGGCTTTCAGTCCATCGCTCAATATGTCGCGTGCCAAGCTGACGTACACGCAGGCAGATCAGCAGTTTACGATCCTCATTGATGCCGACGCGTCGGGCAATTGGGTTAAATGCTACAACCAACGCCTGACCATTGGCGACGAATGGATGAAGGACGCGTACTTCGGCATTTCAGCGGCTACTGGTGGAATGGCTGACAATCACGATGTCATCGGTTTCAGCGTTTACGAGTACGTTTGAGTTTAGTGTGCCTGGAAGCTGTTATTCGTTAGTCTAATGACGTGGTATTCGTGTGTTTTTAGTGATGTGATCGACTCGCTCGCTGATAAAGAGGACGAGAAAAAGCGTAATGCTGTGGACAGAGATTTGGAAGCTACGATGAGCAAGGGCAACAATGACGAAAAGATGAAGTTGGTTAAGCGCAAGTATAGTCAGTTGCTGGAAGAGTTTGAGTATCAATTTACGGCGCTGAAGGAGTCTACTGAGAACACGATTCAGAAGTTGAAGCAGCAGGGTACTGAAGACGAGAAGCGTATTGATGAGCTTGAGGCCTGGGTAGGCGGAAAGATGGTTGAGCGGATGCACAGTACCGTGAATGCCATTCGCGATCAGGTGGACACGCGACTTGAGGAGACAGTGAAGGAGACAGCGGCCAAGTCCAGTAGCTGGAAGACCCCGTTTTTCATCATTCTGTTCATCATGGCTGGCATTGCGGCCGCCGGGTACAAAAAGTACCAGGATCTTCGCAAGACGCACTTTTTGTAATTGCCATGAGATGTATCCCTAGACGCCGTTTGTCAGTTACATTAGAAATGGCTACAAACAAACTCTGCTAGAGGTAAAATCGACTTGGAGGGCCAAATGATATCTCGATTTCATGTTTCTGACTATGGCATTGAAATGGTACATCTATAGTATCGTGAATACGATTTTCGTCTGTTTACAATTGTACTGGTCGAGAGAATGAGTATATGACGACTTTGTTAAGACGCCAATTCTTCTTGAACATGCTCGCAAATGCGGCAATTACAGGACGGATCATACGGGACTTTCCACGGTGAAGGAAGGAAAGCGCCATAGCGACAGCGCAACGCAAACCACGGCTTGAACACTGCATGAATAGGGTTGATGTTGTCACGGTGTGCGAGGTACAGCAGAACAACAGGTTCCAGTAGGGGCGGCTTTACATCGGCAATTTGGTTACCAGACACCACGAACCAAATGGCTTCTACAAGCAGCTCCTTTGTGAATTGCTTGGCTCGAGCCTTGAGCAGGAGCAAATCTGCAAAATACAGCGCGAGTTGACGCTGTTCGAACGGTAGGACATCAATTGCCTGTACCTGATTGTCAAGAGTGTACAGTCTTTTCTGCAGCATGTCAAGTGTGGTGGGGGTCATGACTCGGAAGTTTAAAAGCTGCAAAATTTCGAGCTCAAACTGCAGAATTTCGCTCCATGTCCACTATGGCAACAAGGAGAGGAAATCGTTAGTCTCTTCGTATACATCTCTCCCAAAATTCTCCTACTTACGTTGCTGGAGTGCGTCCTCCGTTGCAGAATTGCCTTGATGCTCTTATCATAGATGGTCGTTGGCGTTTCTACGAACTTGACAGCAATCCACAAGCACCTGAAGAAGAAACATATCCCAATTAGTGCGTGAAATCTTAATACGTCCACAATAGTCCTTACGAGATGCTCAGCGCTTCAAGTTTGACTGCTTCAATGCTCTGCTTCTCCAAATATCTGTCTAGGACCCCCACGCACAAATGTAGCGTCTCCGTCGACAACCCCAGCGCCGATGTAATTGTCAAAATGGCCGCTACCATCTCGTCGCGATGCGCAGCCGTCGCAATCTCGTCGCTGTCCTGAGTCTGAGTCTGATTCTCTTCGACCCCAACTCGGTCAACGGACGTTGGAGACTCTGTTTTAACGCGCTTCAATTGGTCGTCATTGGTTGGGAGCTGATTATTTGTTGGCGGTGGACTTTGAAGCTGCTTGGAGCGAGGTCGCTTGCGGTTGGTACACATTGCGGCAACTCTCTACCTCTACAATGTTATGGAGCTGTCGTCAAACATGCACTTATTGTTCGGCAATGCAAAATAACAAGCGATGCGATGCCGAGAGTTTGCAAGATGAGAAGTGATACGTCCACCTCGAGGAGCTCATTATTGACGTTGTTTTGGCGCGTGTTACGCTACAGCCGTTACAACTTTTCCGCGGTAGAGCTATTAACCAATCAAAGCCCATTTCGTTAAGATTCCGCCAATCAAGAAGCTTAACAGTATTCATGTACCGCACATTATTCACACACGTCGCAGGAATATTGGTTGGCCAAGTAGCTGGTCAATTGTAGTGTTGGGGAAAGGCTTAGCAGGGTATTACCAAATTACCGGTAGTAGTTCCTATTACCATGGTTGAAAGCCTCCCAAACCAAGAAGGAAACGCCCAAGGCACACGTCAAGTTCGATGACAATGGAGACAAAGTCGTACCTAAGAAGCGTGTGCGGGTGGTCAAGAAGAAGGATGGCGAGGAGGTGAAGGAGGGCGGAGGCAAGGCGGACCGCTCTCCGGAAATGATCCAACAGGCCAAATATTATCTGGAGCAATGGCAGAAGCGGGACGAACCCAAGGCTGACGATGAGTTACCATGGAAGTTTAAGGTTCGTTAAATTGTTAAGTGGTCGTTGTCAAAGATGCGGGGTTTTCTAACTATGATACTTTGTTGTTTGATTAATGTTTGCAGAAAATTAAACAGCAATGGATCCTCACATGGATGTACGAAGCTGATGTTGTGCCAAAGGCCATGTTCGCTATTGTGCTAGAGTATCTCAACGGCATCCAAGGCGCTGCACGGACGGTTCGTAATAGGAGCTTGATGGTAGCTGAGTGGAGTGAAATGTTTGCTGATTGGTGTTATTTCTTTCATTTTGGCAGCGTGTTATGGACTCGGCGCAAGAAGTCATTGACATTGGTGTTCCGGCTAAGGAAGAGGAAGAAGCTGCGGCGGAGGAGAAGGAAAAGATGCTTAGTATTAAGCTTGCTCGGAGACGTTACAAGCGAGCTCTGCAAGTCGCGGAGCTACTGGCTTAAAATTCTTGCTGCTTAGAAACAAAGTCTATTCTCGCGTCGATTCTTCTCTTGTCATTGTCTTCGTGCTGGTTGCAATATGCTAATCAGCGTGGCCTCCTATGTGATCCTCCACCGTGTCACGGAATCGATCAGGAGGGCAAAGCCCGTTTAAGGCTTCGCCCATTGCTAAAATCTCGCCATTCAGGCTAGCACGTACAAAAAACTTTCCGCTCTCGTCTTCCAGCAGCTCCAACGTAAGAGCAGATGAGTACTCGGGCCACCAGCTAATGTCTTTGGTAATTTGTGCGTCCATAGTTCGTAGAACGGCCAATAGAGAGACATCGTGTCCGCTGTAGATCACGATCTTCTTGCTTGAACTGTGGTCCCATAAAGTTTTTTGCATCTGGGTTATTGCACGCGGAAAACTGTAAATCACTGTCTCTTGCAGCTAAAAAATATAATTCCTTACCTCACGGAGCACATTGTGAATTAAACGTCCGGCCACGAGTTTCAAAATTGTCCGATGCGAGTAAAACTGTAGACATTTTACTAATCAGCACCTACAACTCAACACGACGTCGAATGCTCTGATTTCTTTTTACCTGATGGAAACGAAATCCAAGGTGTCTTTCCGTAACTTCGCCGTGAATTTCTGTGCCAGGGATGTACGGAGCCTGATACGCCCGACGACAAACGTAGTAATCGGCCGGCGTTAACCAGGAAAACGGGGCCAGACCCGAGTAAAACGCTGGAAACAGCTTCATTAACTCTTGTTTGATCGGAGCCATCTCGTGCTCGCGCGCCGCGAATTCAGCGTTGTCTTTTACCATAGCTGACTTCATCTCCATGATCTCTGGAAAGACTCCGTAGGCTGAACGTGAAGGATTCCAACAACAAGACCACAACCAATTTCAATTAGAATATTAATAAGTCCATCTCAGCACCAACGTCAAGACTCGATAAACAGCTCATGCACCTACATACTGTTAATAATGTCTTTTTCTGGCGGGAGCACACTCACTGGAGGAGTCAGTTTGGGTTGGTCCCGTAGCAGCCCATTCAGCAGTGCCTGGACACTCAATTGGGTTCGAGTATACGCATTGCCATAGATCTGGATCTGTTCAGGCGTCACTTCATCCAGCAGAAACTCCTCCTTGTTGCAATGCTCTCTCTGTCACATCGCACAATTTTCTGTAAGTCTTGAGCAATCATGTCCTAAACTCAACACAGTGTAATGTACCAGTTGGTCTCCTCGCTTCGTCATTTGTTCGATGCCTCGCATTGTCAAATAGCCGAACGGACGTTGCTGGAAGGAGCTTTGAGCATTTCCGCCCAATTCGACGCTGAACTTGGAACGGAGGTGCGCGAGTTGTGTGATATCAGGCAGCTGACGACCCCATAGAAGCACCTCCTCCTGCTCCAAGCGAGCATTGACGCCCCCTTTAAAGATATTAAGCAACGGAGTACGATCGCCGTGACGATGGATCACCTGCAACTGGCGAAGACGCAGAGATATTAAGCAACGGAGTACGATCGCCGTGACGATGGATCACCTGCAACTGGCGAAGACGCAGAGACATAGGGGAAACTCGATACGTTTGTCAAGATACGTGCCACGTACTTCCGAAAAAGACTTGGTGTGCACCACTTCACTCGCCGTTTTAAAACCGACAGCTAAATTGTCATTTGGCGAAGCTAAAAAAGCCCGGCAAAGCCAGGATTAGCTGTCTAAACCGATGTATACAGGGCACTACGTGCCGCGCACCTCACAGATGGCGAAGGAAGGCGTAGTCGTAGCCTCCACTCTGTCCTTGAAGGATGCTCAGCGATGCTTCGACAAGGTAGGATTTAATGCATGTTGAAGTTGAATCTGTAGACGAATGTAGCCATCCACACCATCAACTGACGAAATTGTTTATTATATAATTCCTAATTAAACAGGAGCGTCAAGCGTTCCTGCGCGACCTCGAGATGTTGCGGCAACAGTTAGTGAAGAAGGATCAGGGGGCTGCCCGTGCAGCAGCAGCAGCGAGCGCGCATACGATTCAACTCAAACGCGAAATTGCTACAATGCAAAATGCGATGGTAGTGATTGAAGCTGAGCGTACGAAGTTCCAAACCCAATTTGCACACACCAGTTCTTTACTGGAGACTGCATTGGACCAACGCCAAGAAGACCAAATGAAGCTGAGTCGCCTGAACGAAAAGCTGAGAGACTGCATTGGACCAACGCCAAGAAGACCAAATGAAGCTGAGTCGCCTGAACGAAAAGCTGCGCACATGCGAGAAAAAACACGAAGAGACTGTCGAAATGGTGAAAAATGAGGCAGCGGGGAATGTTCGCGCTACTCAAGAGGAGCGACAGGCATTGCGTGCTAGAGTGGAGCAGTTGAGAGGAAAATTGGAGAACGAACGGAAGGAGTGGCAGAATGTACATCGACCTATTGCTGACGAGCTTAAAAAGAGCAAAACTCGACTGCAACTTGTTGATAAGGAGCTCCAGGATGCACGCTACCGCGAACGGTCTAGTTTCCAGTTGAAGGAGAAAATGGGAGCTGAATTGACTGTATACAAACGGAAAGTCGCAGATCTAGGGACGGCTTTACAGGAAGCTCTTCATGCTAAGAGCGAACTGAAGACGGAGCATTCGCTGATGATAAAGCACATGAAAGAAAAGTGGCGAGAAGTGTTGCGTAACAACCAGCACTCGAAGGAGCAATTATACATGCTTCAGGAAGATTACAATGGTTTGTTTCGGTCACGGACATGTATTGAGCAGCAGAATGAACAGATTTACCACGCTATGAAGCAGATGAAGGTGCGGTATGAACAGGAAATGAAAGCTAAAGAAGAGGAATGTTGGGAAATGGAGAAAAAGCACAAGAAAACGAGCGCCACGTGCTCACACTGTCTAAAGACCTCTGAGCAGAGGAAACAGGAAGAATTAGTTAAATTGGATGCAGCTCGTGAACAAACTCGACTGGAAGTTACCAAAAATATGGAGATGGAGCGCTGGGACCGTTTCCAAGAAGTGAACACAAAGTATTTAAATACGTGCCGACAACTGCAGACTGCTGTTGAGGAGTCAGAGGTACTGCGAGGCAAGAACAAGACTGTAACGAAGCAGTATGACGAACTTAAAGAAACAGAAGAAAGATTATCAGGTATGTTAAAGGAAGCCCAAGCCAAGTTACGCAATGTGAGCTCAAAGCGAGAGGAGGAGGCGCAGCAGTTGGAAGGGACCAAGAAAACGATGCAAGACCTGGTCGAAAACCTGACGAGTCTAACTGCTGTGGTAAGTTGACAGTTAAGTTGAAGAAAAAATCATTTAATTCTGAAGTTTATGTAAACAGACCGCAGATCAGAGCAAAAAGCTTCAAGAAGTCGAAGCTGCTCGACTGGATGAGGTAAAGATTGATTTGTATTTGTATGCTGATTAATTCATAGGAATGCTGAGGTTTCTTCTTCTGTAGCACGAAACTTTGACGCAGCAGATTCGAAGTCTGGAAGCCGACAAAAACTCGATAGCTCAAGATCACGAACAACTTACTCGTCGTTATGAGGAATTTCTAGCGCAGTACGAGTTGCTTAAGCAGGAAAAGTCAAAGCATTGGAGTGAGATTGTTGCGGTGCAGTTAAGTGCAAACTTGCTGATCGAGGTGCGTTTTAAAGTCCCTTTTTGTTATGAGTGATAACAATTCACGACGGTTTCTTCGCTCTTTGATTAGGAACAAGCTCATACAATAGATGATCTTTTACAAGCGAAAGCTAACGACACTTACGTATCCCCGTCTAAGCTGAAATTGGTACCAAATGGTGCCGAATTGCCCACCTCACCTGAGTCTTCTATTGGTCATACTGGTATCCCAACACCGACTGAGCTCACTGGTTTGGTTGCTGCCTTGCGCCAAGAGTGTGGAGTATTGCAAGAAGAAATATCCCGACTGAAGTCGAAATCTCAAGAAGTACAAATATCATGGCATGGTATTGCAAGAAGAAATATCCCGACTGAAGTCGAAATCTCAAGAAGTACAAATATCATGGCATGGTAATAATGAGAAGAAAATGGCGGAGCTTTTGCAAGAAATCAAAGTCTTACAAATTGAGCGGCAAAAGCTAAAAAAACGTCTTGAGGAGCAAGCGCTAACAATTCATGAACTGACACTCCAAGAAGAGGACGAAGATGAAGAAAATGACGGAGACGAACAAAGCTACACATGTAGCAATGCACCAGTAACAGTTGATTTTGACCTGGGTTTGTCTTCCTGTGCGGATAGCTGTGTGTCTCTACCGGATCGCCCAGAAAATGATCGACGGGGATCTACCCAAACAAGTTACTATCCATCACGCCAAACTAGCGATGAATTTTGGTTACCACCCCCCAAGTCTTCAGATCGCGATAGAATCTCGTCAAATCGACCAAGAAGCACCAGTCCATCTAGAGTAAGAGAGTACGGTTTGCCTGACGCTAGAGCTTTAAATTGAGCAGTAAAAAATGATGTTAGCTTTTCATCTTGGTCTTAATGCCAATTCCAGGCGCCAATGTGGCGCTCAAAAGGCTTAAATGTTGCAAATTATTCCCCAATATTGCTTATTGTACAGGTATTTTTCAATGTATCACTTACTTTGTGTATGCCAAGCCACATATCTTCGGTTTTACAAGTTTTGATCCGCAAGACAACCGGTGCTCGTCTTCAAGGGACAATTGGGTGTCGATGGGCATTTAAGTACGACAATTCGAGCTCAAACATGGAGTCCCACAGCTTGCCAGTTACAAATACATGGCGACTCAACCGATCGTAGGCAATTCCGTTCATGACAGCGTCTGTCTTATAAGGTGAGAGTTTCATGGCCTCGGAATGGAGATTGGGAACCATATTGGGGATCCAATCCAAGTCGATCTGTTCAAGCACGTTCCCCGTCGCAATATCAATACGTAGAATGTGATTTTCGAACCACACATTGGCAAGCAGTTCTCCTTCAACGAACTCTAACTCGTTCACATTGGTCACTTCCACACCATCTTTCCGAACGGTGATATTGTGGTGTAACGAAAAGTTTTTGCGTGGGTCGAAGAAGAGGACGGTGGCCGACCCGTCACTGGCGATGAGGAACTCACCGTCCGTCGTAAGCCCCCATCCCTCCTTGGTAGATGTTGTGAGAGGGATCCGGCCGATGAGGCTGAAGTCCTGTCGGGACAACACCAGCATTTGCTGGGCCTTGTACGTCAGGGCGAACAGCTTATCCCCCAGTATAGTCACCCCCTCACCGAAGATAGCGTCGTCAAAGCGGAACTCCCGCAGGAAAGTAGCACTGTCTGAATCTCCAGTTTTGAGGAGATCGGTCAGTTTGTATTCGCGGATGAAGGACGCACCATTGAGCCCTGTGGACTCGATGATAGCCCCGTTATCGAACACGAGTCCTTCCGTGAAGGCGCTAACGCTATGAGGGTGGATGGTCACGACGCGGGCAGCTGTGGGTGTGCCAGTCACGAAGGCGGATGTAAGGCTGACTAGGAGGAGCAGCAGCAATGGGGGAACCATGGGGAGACCTTGTGAAGAGGTGGACTAAAACATAAAAACCTGCGTAATTAAATATGCGTGTATAATCTATTTCAGATGTGATATGACAGCTGCTTATTTCACCGGTGAAACTTACCGACCATAATTAATACACTGGAATTGCTTGCGAGTTCTTGAAAACCAAGCTGCGGGTGAGGACCTCACCGTGATGTACATGTACATGAAATAGCTGCATTGATGATGCAACAAGACGTCGCCAACAACTTTACAGGATCGCCCCACCTTTCCGTCAGCGCATCTTGTGCCGCACAACGGAAACGCGCATAGCTTGTGCTCGTGTACTGCACAGTACCAATGATCAATAAAGAATAGAACCGTTGTGCTTAGATTGTCAAGTCGGTGTACATTGTCACTGTACATGGTATTCAGCGAATTCTCCATGTTTGCTCTATGTCAACATGATTGCATGTATAACATTACACGCCTTGGGGTCGCCCCTGGGTTGAGGCTGTCCCGGTGGTTCAATTTGCTAGCGACAAGCACATCGCCTTTAAAATCTCGCAAACTTGGCGTCCCGCTAGTTCAATTTTGTTTCAACAAACGCTCGGCATCACGCAGGGCGTGTAATGCTACCAGCAAGGTTTCCCTTTTACTGACATCGTCTAAATTTCGCGATTAATAATACAACCCCAAGCATGGTGATAAAAGAATAGGAAATAAAAAATATATATCCCGCCCATGTTAGAGGGATCCTTGTCTGACTGATGACTGTAGTTTACCTAGCATTTTCGTTCAACCAAGTGGGGCGATGCTTGCGAGCCGTAAGCGGACAGGATGTTTGGGACTGTGCGCATTGTAGTGTCTTCAACGCAGTGCCATCCCATGATTAATAACGAGTGCCTTCAACAATACGATCTACTCGAGTTCGAGCAAGAAATTGGCCTGTTGTTCCTGAAGCAAGAAATCAACAGCACTAGAAATCTCGAACGTTTGAAAGAGATTGATACAAACTCTACGAAACAGGCACCGCGGTTATTTAGCGCTGTCACCGCGAGCATGCTGACAGAATGCTCAAGCCTATTACAGCGGATTTGACACGTCGTTCGAACGTGGATCAGAAGGGACCTGATCTATCGTTAGCTGGTACATGTATGAGAAGCCGAAGATTGCATTGAGCAGTACACTGGTATGGTAAATGTATTGTGGCCGGCCAAAGGAACGGCGTAACCTCCATCCAGCAAGTTTAAGATTATCGAAGTGCTGGATTTCTACCGGACATCAGCGACGAACGCGAGGTGAGCAGACTGAAACGGTCTTTGTGCCAGGCTGCCAGCTGGCGGCTCTTCAGATGGCAAAGCTGAAAGCAATCCCCTTTCCCACTCCAGAGTCGGTTCAGGTCGGGCCATAAAAAAGGGATTACATACAAAGTCCAAGATATCGTAATTCGGTGGGCTGCATTTTACTGTCAGTGTCATTCCGACCATAGACGGGGTCCAGTCACCGACCAGGTGGAATGAAAATGATGCTTGGCTCGGCCACTTCTTCATTTGCAACATCGTCGGCAGTAAGGTCGCTTTTCCTTTCTCGACGGCCGGACATCGTGACCTCAACACTTTGCTTTCTTCTACACGAGGCGCTTTACGATGCAGCGTGATCGCCAGCAGATGGAGAAGCGCCAGCCAGCGGATGACCTCAAGATTACCCCAGGTCAAAACACCCAAGCTTTCGTGGACATCTCGACACCGTCGCCCAACTCACGCAAGAAAGGACCTCGGACTACCAGTAAAAATGGAGATATGAAGAAGAGCAAGCGCGTGCCGGCCCCTCCCCCGCCGCCGCATGCGTCCATGATTTCCTCATTCCACAACACAACCCAGCCCAGCTTTATGGACAGCAGTCAGTTCCTCAACAAGAACTCCACCACCACACATCTCATTGGTCGCGGACCGCCCAAGATGAGCGCCAACTGCAAGAGCAGTCGCGGGAACCGTCGTCGTCAACCCAATGTTCAGGATATGCTGGGCGCCTCCAAGGTCCGCGAGAGTCTCGCCCGTGCTTCGAACTTGTCGTCGTTCGCCTTGTCCAAAATGAACATCATGGGCGACTCACGGTACGGCCCGCAGCCAGGTACCGATGTCATGTCGGTACCAGTGCTGGGCGACTGCAAGTTCGAGCAAAAGTACAACGTTTCCATGAGTATGCACGAACATACTGTCCAGATCAATGACCCGTCGTATACCCCCATGGAGAAGCTCCATGCTCTGCGTGAAGTAATGACGAGCATCACTAGCAAAGATGGCTTCATCGAACGTGAAACCTTTTCTCAAGCTTTTGAAGTGAACGGCACCGAGTTCGAAGGCTACGCTACCAACAACGGCAACATTAACGGAAATGCCATCTTGATTGACGCTGTAATGGACCTCGAAGTTGATGGTGAGGAAAAACTGCGATTTATCTTCGAGACACTGGACCCAGACAACTCTGGTTATGTGATTGAAGACCAAGTTGTTCAACTTTTAGAATCCAACTTCTCTGCTGCTCGTATTGATGTGGTTGGTACCGATTTTAAAACTGTAGCCAGTCTCATGTTCAAGAAAGCTCACGTACAGAATGAGTCGATGACGTACGCGCAGTTCAAGATGGTCTTCTCTCCTTATATTAACGACTCGTACAACCTTCGACAATCGGCACCCCTACACACAGTACCAATCCGTCCAAAGAGCAAGTTTGGGGCCTGGTACAGCGCCAATAAGCTACGTATCTGGTGGCTTCTCTTTTACGCCATTCTCAACAACATTGGCTTCTGGGTCAAGTGGTTTTCATACGATGTTGACCCAGCTATCGGGTGGGGTCTTCGAGTCGCCCGTGGTTGCGCTCAAGTGGCGATGATCAACTGTGTCTTTGTGCTTTTACCCATGTGTCGCTCTATCACTCAAGTGATGAAACGCAGTCGCTTCTTATGGCGCTATATCCCGTTCGACGATCATATCGCTTTCCACAAGATATCGGGAACTGTCTTACTATCTGCTGGTCTCATTCACACAATCGCCCACATTGTCAACGAGATCTACCTGTACCTTATCTCCACTCCAGACGAGATTAAGCGGTCTATCTTTGTGACACGACATGTATCTTCTTTTGTGAACGGCGAGAGACCTTCATTAACCACCATGCTGCAGTCATTGCCAGTATGGACAGGTGCCATCCTCCTGACCATCACTTGCATCTCGTTCCCGCTCGCTGCGATCCCGAAATTCCGACAGGGCAAGTTTAACGTCTTCTGGTACTCGCACATGCTCTTCGGTCCGTTTCTCCTAGTGTTGTGTTTCCACGGTGCTGCTTCGTGGCTTGCTCGCTCCTCGTCTTACATCTGGATTACGCCTCCGTTCCTGCTCTACCTCATTGAGCGTCGTTTCCGCTATGCCAAGATGTTTGCAGCCCCCGTGCGGATCATGGAGGCGATGGAGCTGGACGGTACTGTGGCTTTGTTTATGGAGAAACCTCGACGCTTCGTGTACCGACCGGGTATGTATCTGTTTATTAACTGCCCACTCATATCCTCGCACGAGTGGCATCCGTTCACGATTTCATCGGCTCCGGGTGACAACTACATTAGCATCCACATGCGCGCCTGCGGTGATTGGACACAAGCCATGGGGCGTCTGATCGCTGACTGCCACGAACGCAAAGTGCTGTACCCGGACGTCTATTTGGATGGCCCAGTTGGTGCTCCGACGCAAGATTATCACCGCTACAAAACCGTCATTTGTGTCGGTGGCGGCATTGGAGTTACTCCGTTCGCTTCGATTTTGAAAGATGTGGTGCATTTATGGGAGGACAACCGCTGCACGAACTGCAACCACGTGCGTCACCCAGGCTCGTTCAAGATCCAGAAGTTGTATTTCCACTGGGTGACTCGTGGGCAGGAATCGTTGAGCTGGTTTGAAGAAACAATGAACCAAATCGCTGAAATGGATCGAGATAATGTGATTGAGACACATCAGTATTTGAGTACGGTGAAAGGCAGCGAGAACACGTCACAGCTTAAGATGTTCCAGGAGTTCGTGCACGAGCAGACGGGTAAGGATTTCGTGTCGGGTCTCAATACGAAGCAACTGACGCATTTTGGACGTCCGGACTGGGACAAAGTCTTCTCTGAGGCCAAAGAAAATCATCCTGGTGAAGAAGTTGGTGTTTTCTACTGCGGTCCACACGCCCTAGAGGAGATATTGGACATCACATGCAAACGATATTCATCCTCAGACCCCAACGGAACCATCTTTGACTTCCACTCAGAGAAATTCTCATAGATATATAGCTAGATACAAGTAGAGAGTATCCTCGCTGCCGAATTAAACGTCGTGATAATAATTATCAAGACGTTTGATTCGGCAGCATTTTACAATTATTGACGAATTAAACGTCGTGATAATAATTATCAAGACGTTTGATTCGGCAGCATTTTACAATTATTGTAAAATTGAAGCATTTATTAAAATACCGGTATTACCGGTAATAAATACTACAGTATAATAGTACTATTGTACTCGACAGAAGTGATTGGACCCAAATGTAGCCATCGGCTATGGGAGGTAGA
>JAIKVB010001055.1:0-15987 GCA_024679045.1 Phytophthora brassicae
GAAGCGGTCTGGTCCAAGTAAACTAGTTCCGAGGTTGGTTCCGGGTCAGAACCCTGGTCAGAACGAGTTCTGAGCAAGTATAAGATGGTGAAGATATGAACAACAAATAGCGACTTGTGAGCACCAACACCAGATTGGCATATCGACAGACTTCAATCTACCTAATACTGCGCAAGATAGCCATGATTCCGCCCGAGACAGCATCGTTTAATGGTCTTCGTCCGTTAGCGTTCGACCGGATTGTGCAGATGCCAGCTCTTCCGTCAATGCTGGTAGCCCGATCACTCAGACCGTCGGAAGTTGCCGATTCATGTTTCGACACTTCATCTGCTGTCACGTCCGAACGAGCTGGAGAGACCAGCTCAACTCAGGCATTGTCGCCACAAACACCACCAAGAACGAAACGTCCCGCGAGTGGCAAATCCGTTTCTAAGTCGAAGGAAAAAAAGAAGGCCAAGCACTCGGACACCCGTCGAAACGATTCGTGTGGACCACTCCAATGGTGGAAACCTTGCTGCACTTGCGGTTCAAGGACGCGGACGTCAAGAAGCGCGTTGAAGCCGCCGACACGAACGTCAAGAAGCGTGTGGCGTGGCAGTTCGTCGCGAGTCGTCTCTCAGAAGAGCTCAAGGTTGTTCTAAGTGGTGATCAGGTATGATTTCAGTCTGAAGTTTATTGTGCAGTTGACTTACAAATGTGAAATGTTAAAGGTGCTGAGCAAGTACAAAAAGCTGAAGTGCGAGTACCACCAGGGGAAAAACGTCCGTCAGCAAACGGGAAATGAGGGTCGTGAAGACGACACAGAGCTATGGGGTGTTCTTATCAGTGCTTTCGCTGGTCGTGCTGGAATAGGTGGCGTCGTTCTTGCCGACGCAGACACTGAGGAGAATTCAACGGACGAAGACGTATCGTTCTTGTCTCCAGAAAGCAAGCACAGAAACACCACCCCAATATCTCATCTCGCAGAAGCGATGAAGGAAGGCATGACAGCAATAGCCACTTCAATGGGGACCGACACAAAACTCGCCACCGTTTTGCAAGACCTGAAAGAATCCCAGGAAGCGTCGCGAGAACTTCAATCAAGACAACTTGCTTTATTAGAGTTGCTGGTCACAAGGATGGACCCGAGCACGAGCTGATCGGTCCGCATTGCATGATGTTCGGCTGTACACCATGAATATGTCTTCTTCTTCGGCTGCACACCATGAATATTGTTTCTTCTTTTTGACACGCTTCTATGATCTTTTGTGGCTTTATCTTACAGTACCGAAAAATACTGCATGATGTCTGCTCTTTTCATCACACCTTGTTCATGACTAAGCGCATCTTCAACGTCGAGAGACTTCATCGAAGAGCATGGCGCAGGGTCGGGGTCGATATCGTTGACTTGGTACGTATCGTTGAGTTCGATCATCAAGTTATGAAGAACGAGACAACTTATGATGATTCTTGACACATTTTGAGGTGTTTTTGCTGTACTTTGCCATGTAAAATGAGGTATCGATTCTTCAGAATACCGAACGCGCATTTAACAGTCATTCGAGTTTGTGAATGCTTGAAGTTGTAGAGTCGCTTCTTGGAATTGGTCAAAGCCTCTTCTTCGGCAAACGGTGTAAGTATATGACGGAAGACCTTGTACCCGGCGTCACCGAGAAGGTGCATGCCTGCAGGAACTGAGACGTTATTGCGCAATCCAGATTGAATCCACAGCACTTGATCATCTATCGAGCCAGCTCTAATACAATATGACCGAAACCTTGTATTGTGGTCTACCACAGCTTGCATGTTCACTGCCGGATATTTTTTTTTAACAAAAAACAATTATCCGGCAGTGAACATTTTTCCGGCAATACCAGCCTTCATGCTCCGCAGGACGGCTAATACGAATCAGCGAGTCGTCTATCGCGCCAATCACATCAGGGAACCCCGCAGCACTCTCGAAACCGACGCGAACTCTCTCAACGTCTTCGGAGCGCCAATCACATCAGGGAACCCCGCAGCACTCTCGAAACCGACGCGAACTCTCTCAACGTCTTCGGACGTAGACGACATTTGAATTTTCTCCTTAGCCAGAGTTGTCAGAACCTTTAGCACTTAGTTAATAAATACTATGGCACTGGTTTTTGACATTCCTAACACGGATGCAGCGCTGTCAATTGTTCCGCCACAAGATAGGTACACAAGAGTCACGGCAACACGCTTGATGATACTGTACTTCGCATTGTGATGAACTCGACCAGTCCAATTCTGTTGAACGATAGCTGCAATCGACAGGAATGTGCGCTTGTCGCATCGCATTTTCCTGTGGAACCACTTCGTCCTGGGGCATTGCATGGCTTTGTCGAACTCAGTTGAATGGAACGTGTTGATGTGGCGTCTCGGAGCGGCCCCTAGCCGACGACGGTCACTGCTGAGGGCGGTAACAACAGCACAGACGCACTGAAGAATGCAGAAAACTGCGACTGAGGCCTTGTCAAGCATGGGTCGACCCGGGACGAGCAGGATGCAGGATGCGCTGAAATTGGTGAAGTGAGTACGATGCTTGCCCTCTTACTAATGGTAGAGATATACAGTAAAACTCATTTTCCGAGTTCAGAACGCCTCGCGGAGGTGTTCTGAGTTCCCCACTCAGAACGGTGCAAAATCTGAAACTCGTTCCGAGTGCCAGTCCAATTTTAGCCAATCAGATACGAAATTTACTCAGAACAAGTTTCAGATTTTCTACTTAGACCAGGGCCTTAATAGGACTACTTAGACCAGGGCCTTACGACACAGTTTAATTTCCTGAGCAGCCCAACTCTTACTCCTGCGCTGCGGTACGTACTCCTCTGAAAATGGCTACAAGTCAATCTTACCGTCGAGCTTAGTCTTCTTCTGTGGATTCCACCAAAAAAATACATTTTATTACTACAGTAGTAATGTATAAAAAAAAATCAAAGAGGTAATTAATTGATATAAGTTATACATGGGTCGTGGAACGTCTGCGACGAAACATGGCCTTCTCGATGTGTCGGGCACTCTGGAGATGCCGTTCTGGGGGGGCCTTTTGTCGGGTAGCATAAAGTATCGGCGTTTCGCAAGTCGTTGTTAACTATTTCGTGCCAATATGGACCAAGTTCAGCGTGAGGTCGCTCCACAGCGTGCCTGTCTACGCTGAACATGCAGCAAAAGATGCCTCCGCGCCGTAGGGCAGTTTTCCATCCCTACTAACCTTCAGCAGCTGCAACAAAATGGATCGTCATGTACTGTCACCTATACTCTTCTTGCCCATGGTTTATGTGGCGTGATTGCGGTTGTGTAGGCGTAACGGGTTCCAACGAAAGTGAGTAGCTGAGTCGAAAAGTTTGCTGGGCTGCCATGTGTGAACCGCTGAAGCCCTCGAGCAAAACAAAGTATCGCCCAAACGCTCTTGTTAGGCGCTTTTGATTGGGTTATTGTACGTTCAAATCCGACGCCTATTGGATGCACTATCACAATTTTTGTCCAAATGTCCCTAATTTTACTGAACGGAGGAAGTACTACGTATTACGAAGTATGAGATTTCAGTAAATATCGAACTGACTCTTTTCTTTTCGTATGTTACGGTATTATAACTGAGCTTCGTCAATTAATAGCACGTGGACTGTAGACCAAGTGTGCTATGGTGCGGCAATGTGGGGCACTGCATAATATGCAGTGCCTGCAGCAAACAAAGTCGCGCGCTGCACGAAGAAGATCTGAAGTTAATAGAAGCTTTGACACGTGCACAAAGTTCAGCTATATAGGATATCACACATGCAATCCGATTGAACACAAAGTTTGGCAATGGACGTCAGGATCTTCAAATCCAAACACTAAAAATGTTGGCAGGAAATCCAACACCCCCGACCTCACCCTCAAAACCCTGCCCTCGCGGCTTAACCCTATAGGATCGACTGGTGTGATCAATGGTTGGTCCAGGGTTTAAGCCCGCGTGCTCTGCACACGGACCTCTGCACCTGTCGACTGAAAAATATGTGCAAGAGCTTAAAAGAAAGAGGAGACGCCCCTCGTTGCACTGTTGAGCTCAAATCCCGATTCGTACTTAGGTTCATTAGTAGCTTTATGTTGACGCAGTCTCAGAATATTATTCTATTCTGTATAACGTATCACGATTGTGTCGTGTAGGATCACGTCAGAATTATCCCTGCTAGTTTACCCCACCTACAAAACACACCTCGTCTATAGAAACGAGATGAAGGAAAATATTTGGGAAACTTCGTTCTGAAGTCCTTGATTCAGCCCTGCATCGGGTTGGTTAATAACCCTGTACGTATAGACTTGCATCTAGGTCAGTAAATTCAATACACAGCAGCACTAGTCACGAGCGACGACTAGTCTGCAACACACACTTCTAAACCTCGCTGGTCCTCAGAAGGAAGGATCCAAGACTTTTCAACCGTTAGCGAGGGCACCGGAGCAAAACTCCGGCTGGGGGTAATATGTGAGGCTTCTAAGTACTCACTAGTTGAACGAGGTCTCGTTCTCAAGTACACAACAAATCCCTCTCTCTCTCTCTTCTACTTCTCGGACTTGCCTGGCGGATGGAGGCGGCACGGATTAAGTCACGGGTCCACCGGCACCGGCAGGCATAATACTGGCGATCAAGCGGGGCCAGGCGCTAGGGACACTTACTGTAAGCGGACTTGACTCTTGTGCGATCGAGAGGAAAAGCTGCCCTGATTGTTTTACCCTCTCGGCATTATCTCGATACTATGGTTTCCTATATCTTAATACAAATATCTAATGTAAAGTCGTCTGTTACGAAACCTCTAATATCTCTGCGACTGCTCAGTGAGGCTCGAGGAGTCGCCATCTAGAAATATTTCCAAATACGACCAGTCACGAACTCTCAACGAACCTTCGTCCGGATATCTTGCCGAGTATAACTGCTCGCTTGGATATTGTGTACGATACTCCGCCTCGTTCATGTGCCTGGTCGCTCTGTCGCAGGTCGTAGGTCGTAGAAGCAATTTAACGCTCCGTATCCAATCTTGGTTCTCTCTTTCCTTAACAGGATTTCATTCCGAAGTCTCCAACAACGACGGTCAAGGCAGCGAACGCTGCGGTTATTTTCCGACACCACAATTGTCTAAGCGAAATGCGCACCTAAGCGATCCATAGATTGTGCTTCGCTCGTGTCCTATTAATGACAGTGCATTCTAAAACTTAGGGTATAAAAATAATAGTTATTTCAGCCACGAATCAATACCTAAGATGTAGTAATTAATTCTGAGTCCACCTAATAGGGGGACTCAGAATTGAAAATATTCATTTGGAATAACATGTTATATGGCCTCGAAATGACATGTCATTTTTAAGGCACATATCATGTCATTTCAAATGCTCTTATAAAGGCGTACCAGAACTGCTCAAAACGTCGTTATTTAGCAACTTGAACAGTCGCACAAAATATCAAAGACAAGCGACCGCCAGCTTCATATTTCCGAAGAGGTTGGCGTTCTCGCCCTCGCTACACTGGAAGGAGAGTTTGATGAGACTTTGGGAGGGGCCTCCCCTTTTGACGAATGGATTGAGTTTTTCCCAATCGAGTCTTGAGTGGACGAGCTGTACGATATGCTCCGGCAAGTCCTTTCGCAGCGCTACCTGTCGCCAAGGGTAAACAAGCAGAGAAGTCACGAATTTGCAACGGAATACTTCCGTAATCTTGACGACGAAGACTTCCGACAGCTTACACGAACAACAAGGCAATCTTTTGATGTTATCTGTATCTTAATCGCTGGTCATCGTATTTTTAAAACAACAGCGAGCATTTGCAGGATCCGATATGGCTTCAGCTCGCTGTAGCCCTAGACCGCCTTGGAACCAATGGAAAATGATCGTCACTTGGACGCACAACGAATATTTGGGGTGTTTTTTATCCTGTGTTGGCTAAGTACCGATGACTCACCCTCAGACCCAGGTACGGCTGCTCTGACTCGTTTATGATTGACTAAGGTGTTGCCGTGAAATTTACCTTTATCAGATTCACCTCCACTCGAAATGTTAAAAACACATTCGGCCAACCCAAATGAAGCTTTTTCGCCCAGTTAAAATGTTCGCCGGGCGCGTTGCAATAATGAGGGAGCACTCTCAGCTGTACGATCGACTTGGACGGTGTCTATGGTGCTGCTATCAATTACTATATCCGTAGAAGTCACAGTTTCATCACCCAATTCCTGTGTCACGAGTGGTTCAGCAAATTCCTTCAAAAAACAAATATGTTCTCCAAAGTTAAGGCCCAGACCAGCATCTCTTTCTTTTTGTTTTCACCAGCACCTCGTATATTGTTTTGAGCAGCGGCAGAAATTTATCGGAGCTCTTGTGCTGCAGTAAACGATCCGGCTTCAGCAAGAAGGCCGTCTCCGTAATTGTTGACTACACGTTATGGTAAACCCTTCGACAATAGATGCTATGCCTGTAGTCAAGACGGACACTTTACGGATAAGTGCCCGGATGCTGAAGCCAAAGCGAAAAACGACGCTTACCGTAAGAAGAGAGCGGCAGACAGGGCCGCCGGAAACGACCTACGAGTACAGTAGGGGGAGTACTGGGTTCGGTGAACGTCGAAGATCCCCACCGAAGTAGTGATCAGAGTGAGGAAGGCGAACGGCGGCAGCAAGGAGTGGTGAGTCAGGCGGCGGTACGGTTGCTTGTCAGTGGACGGCTATACGAGGCGATGAACGAACAAGATGGATAAATAGCGTCTCGATACGTAGCTACGGTTATACCAGCCATGACCGCAGCTGAATACCGTAGTCGCGTGAGCAGTGACCTAATGACGATCGAAGACGCGAAAAGTGAGGAAGGCGACTCCTCGAGGAGTCCCGGGAAGAATGACGTTGAAGTACAGTTCCGAGAGATATGGCTATAGCCTTGTATGATACAGCTGAGGAGGACGTTAAGGAGAAGGAAGAGGGTGAGGCGAAACAACGATGGATGCGACTTCAACAAGCGTCAGACGCTTAGGGAGGACTTTGAAAGCGGCGCCAAGGTCTGATAGAAAACGGCCACGAACTATCTAAGAATAATACCAAAATAGCGAGGGTGCGGTTGGAACAGCGCCGTAATGGGTATGTATTAACTGTTGCAACGGCCGGGAACAACGACGGAGAGGTGGAATCCGATGATGGATTGCCGACCGCTTTTATGGCTGTTGAGGGCGAGACTTTCCCGGTGAAACTTGACAGTTGCGCTCGGTACACTATCGCTGGTACCGAATGGATGACTCGTGATGATAAGGGCAGTGAACGTGCTCCAGTCGATTATGTAAAAGGTATCGGGGGTTTCTGCTGGACGTGCTGGGGGTATGGATATTCAAAATGCACAACATTTTCGGACAATTAGTTGAAGTGAATGCCTGCGTGGTAGCTGGTTGTACTAAAGAGTTTCTATTGGGAGTGGACTTCTTTAAGAAGCACGATGCTACGATGGACTTCAGTAGTAACCAAGTCATGTATCAAGTAAGGACGCATGAGATAGTTATTCCGTTTCGTACCGTGGATAAAGGTTGCACAGCGAAAATAGCAACCGTGAGAATGGTCAAAAGAAGTAGATTTGTCAGAAGTACAGTGACTCCGGTAGAAGTAGCAGTGGCCGCAGTCGATGGCGAGAAGGGAATTTTCCTGCCCAGTGTCCCGAGTGACTTTGAGAAGGCCGGAAGTCAGAGGCTGTCACGGTTCGAGGGAAGAACCTATCGTCGTCGACTTGCACGAGCGACTCTTGAGAAATGAGTTAGTGGAGCAGAGACCGGCGCCTCCCCGCGAATCCCGAACTCGCTTCTAACTAACTGGTTGGGATGGTTCGGCGTCTCTGTTGGAGTTTCAGGTAGTGCGGACCTCCACGTCAGAGTGGGATGTTAGTAGTCGAGGACGGACCAGAGACGGTCCAATGATGTCGTAGACTCCATGGGCTTCTACAATTTAGAGCTCAGTCACGAATTTCCCTAGTTGAACACTAAATTAATAATCCTTTACATATATTTTGTATTGGTTCATTAGCAAAAGCAAACTAACACTAGTCTGCTTTAATCTCGTTTTCTATACGCCGGTTGACCGTCCCTAACTAAACCTTCGTGACACGTAGTGGACACTTGGGGTACGGACTTTCAGGGTGAGGACGATTAGAGTACGGGGAAACGTCTGTTTTAGACGCAAGGTTTCATCCACAGCAGACTGGATCGATTACGTAAAGGTCAACAGGGCGTGCGTACTGGCAAACTGTTCTCGGGAGACACGAGAAAGAGAAGGTAAGGTCAGAGTGATCAAGGAACGACGGAAGTAAGGCGAAGTAGAAAGGAGACACGGGGGGGGGGAGGAAGAATGGCCGAAGAAGGACGAAGAAACGAAGATTCGGAGCAGGAGCACCGGCGAACCCCGTAGCGGAATCTACTACGGACCGGCGCACTACCCTGCAAGAGGAGTTAAGAAGGGAGTTGGAAGAAAACAAAGATGAGTATGAAGTTGAAGAGGAAGGTGATGAAGACGACGACAGTTCTATTAGAAAAAAACTAGAACCGGGCGCAAGATGGAAGTGAATATTGAAGGAGGGACCGGTCGCGCTGATGGGGAGACGTTCGACTATTTTAGTCGTTTCCCGCCTTCCATGTCTGGACCGGCCGGGTCTGTACTGGCGGCTGCTGGGGGAGGAGATCTCGATGACTCGGGGTCCGAGGACGACGAACGGAGCCCTAGTATCTTCCGAGCTCAGTACACGGGACCGGAGAAACGTCGGCAGAACCGGTCGAAGTTTGACTGTGCCTGCGGTTGCTCTCAAGGCCCCGCTGGACCGGAACCGAATGTAAAGTTGGAGGCGGCGCCGGTGTGCCTCAAGCCCGAGCAGATGCAAGGATGTGATCAACTACCGGCCGCAACGCAGACGGTGGTGAAGGCGTACTGGGCTGAAACCAAACAAGGTAGCCTCTACTCCGAGTAAGACGGTTGCGACTACGGTGACGGCTGCTCCTTCGAAGAATCCTAAGAGAACGAAGCCGGTCGCCCTTCAATGGTCGGAACTGGAACTGTCCAAGACGGAGTCGCACAAGGTAAAGGTGTTGCCCCACTTCTAGTAGGACATGTCAACCGTGGAGAAGGCCATCAATTTCTGGGACTTGTTTGCGACCCATACCGAAGAGCTTCCTGATAAGTCCCAACTACTAATATTCCGGTAGAAGCTAAAAGGCAAGGAGGCGGAGAGATGCTGGGGGAACTCGGGTATCCGGTCATTCAAGACCCTGACGATCCGGTTCCACAACCAGTTCTTGAGTCAAACATCAGACCAACTATGGTCTTGACTGATGACCACGAAGAGAGAACAAGCAGAGTCCGTCGAGGAATGGGGAGACCGGGTCACCAAGCTGTGTGAGTCCCTTGACTACCCGAACGCCCAGATGCGGTACCAGTTTTTCCGACGCGGATTTCGTAATAAGTGGATGCTAGCCACGCTAGACTCGAGTCCGGCTAACGATATCCCAGCAGTCTGTGAGTGGTGATGTTCAAGGACGTGCACCGCCCGTGGAGGAAAAGGATGGATTCTCGGACGGAGAGGGAGCAAACACGAACACCGCGCTGATCATGAGTTCTCTCGACAAGCTATCCCAGACGTTCCAAGACGTCATGTCAAGCTAGAGAGTCTGACAAGTTCACCGTCGCAGACGCGATGGCCGGCTCCAAGATCTCCACAGTCGCAGACGCTATGGTCGGCTCCTAGATCCCCTCGGAGTCGGGGGCCCGCGGTGAACGCCATCATGACTTCGGACGAGTGCGGACACTAGAACACAAGAAGGAGTCTCTGTTTGTGGCCGTTGCGGTTATATGGGGGCTCGGTCGGGCCAACTGCCGCCGGGCTGCGATGGACTGCCGTCAGTGTGGCGAAGTCGGCCACATCCGACTGGAGTGCGAGAGGAAAATGAATGTGAATGCAGGTATAATCAGTGGGTATTTCTTCTGCAAGCAGACCGACCATCAGGTGCCCGACTGCCCGGCGATAGCGGCGTTGTGGGCGTTAGCTCCGGCCAACGCGGGAGCCTCGTCTCAATGATGGGGAGTGAGAGAAGAGGGGAAGGAGTCACTTCTCTATCGAAGCGGAAGAATGACTCGGAGGACGGAGGCGAGGCGAGGGAAGAGAAGAGTGCGCCCCTCCTGGTGTGCCGAGATGGATGGAGAGAGGTGAGTGAGGTGAAGAAACTAGTTGAGGAGGACGGAGGCGAGGCGCGGGAAGAAATAATGCGGCCGTCCTGGTGCGCGGAGACGGGGGGAGAGGAGAGATAGCAGATGAAACGCGTTGAGGACATGCGTTCCGCCACTCCATTCTATTGAGGGCTATACGGAACGGTTCGTTAGTGCATGATACCGGTCGTGGAGAAGGAGAACCGGACAGTTAGGCGGTGATGACTCTCGCCCCCGCGGAGACTCTGACGCCTACGCCGGCTCGCTTTGACGATGTGACTGGAGTGGTCTCAGGTACGGCCGGATCTGTGGCGGGAAGGGTGTGTCTGGTGAGCGAAGAGGACGTGTGTCTGTTTGAGAAGTCGGACCCTTACGACAGCGATGATGAGTACGAGGTGGCCGCCTTTAGACTTTCTCCTGTGTTTGGAGTGAAGTTGAAAGGACCTCCGAAGAGCATCTTGAAGTTGAGGGTATATAATAAGGCGTGGGCAGAATGGTACTCGTCTGAGGACAGTAGAGACGAAGAAATTGATCCCAAGGACGGATCGACCTCCTTGCGGACCGGCCCGTCGAAAAATGTTGTGACCGGACCCCAAGAAGAATCTGCGCCAGCCAATAAATGAACCCTCTCCAACACGAAGGAAACCGTCTTCCGTTCTGTAATCTGCACCAGCCAATAAATGAACCCTCTCCAACACGAAGGAAACCGTCTTCCGTTCTGTAGGGCCGGCTGTCGACGTCAAGGTTAAACCTTTCGAGGCAGACCGCATGACCGCCTATTTGACGACGACGAACTCGATGCTATGGAAGCGTGTGCCCCGAGAGACGAAGGAATGATACTCGCTGGGTCGAAAATCGACGTTGAGCTAGAGGAGTACGACAAGGAGCTGGAGGACCGCCTGCTACCTCTGAACGAAGAGAAGGTTATGCGCCAGGTGGAAGCAAACGCTGAGGCTCAGAGTGAACCGACTCTGATGGTGATGTCCCAGTTTTTAAGTCTGACGGAAGAGGTGTTACGGCAGACTCAAGAGGCTTCATCTCGCGAGACGTCTACCCCAGAACACTGGCAAGCCTGGTTCGAAGAAGTTCGGACCAACTCCGATGGTGCCAAACGCGCAAATCGCAACTTCAAGGCGGAACGACAGCCGGTGGTGGCCCAAGTAGTCGGTCGCGAGCTGAGCGACATTTCACTTAAAAACCCAGCAAGAAAAGCGAACGAGGCCACGAGAGTAGTTCGGCCGGTGCCTGTGGTGAGCAGGCATGCACTTGAAGAGGCGGTCCGGGTCAACTTGTTGGTATCTGTGCGTACTGAGACGGTCGTTTCTCTGACGATTTTCCCCGGTCGAAGCGAACTCGAGTCCTCGACGAAAGTTCTTCCGGGCTTAGTGAGACGGATTTGGTCGTTCGGCAGTGTATCTAATGTTGCTGGAAGCTCAGAATCGCCGGGTAAGCTCTCCGATCGGTCGAGCCCCGGACGGTTGAGAAGGCTAACGGTAACGATGTCCGGATGCGGAAATACAAACCGATTTTGGACTGGCCTCGTTTCCATTATCATGCCGACCGGTTATCTATAGAGGACAAGGTGGGTCCTCAGCACTGGGAACCGGTCCGTACTTGAGTTGAACAATATTTTACTTCCTACGCGGATGGCGTGTGGAAGCGACAATGTGACCGCTCCGGCCGGTCCAAGACGAACAGTGACCGATGTCGCAAGCGGAGAACACGTACTCGACGGCCGGTGTGCTTCGACTGCTCATCGTTGTACAGTAGCCGGTTGAAGCTGTGGGATCCTTCGGTTTCCGACATGACGATGCTGAGGATGCTTCCCTCAATGTCAACGTAGTCCGGACCGAATCGAAAGAGGAAGCCGCTGGGCAGAAGAACGGTCTACAAGAAGTGGTTACGGTAACTTTACCCGATGAAAGAGGAAGCCGCTGGGCAGAAGAACGGTCTACAAGAAGTGGTTACGGTAACTTTACCCGATGGTTTTGGAATGCGCCACGGCGATGAAGAGGAGGACCCTACTGAGATCGTCGAAGGAGGTAAACGCGTGGATTGTTCGGTCGGAGATTACGAAGCGTTATCGGACTGAGATCGTCGAAGGAGGTAAACGCGTGGATTGTTCGGTCGGAGATTACGAAGCGTTATCGGGTGGGTACATCGACTGCCTTCCGACCCAAGCATTGGCGGACACCGGAGCCACTCTGAGCTTAGTGGACCGGGCTGTATTGGGACGGCTAGGCCGGGCGTCCGAGAAACTACAACCGTACGAGGGCAAAGTGAAGAGTTCGTCCGGCCATCGCCTACGGATCCGCGGCTGGATCGGATTTCCGATACGCTTTGACTCGGTAGAAGTAGACTTCAACCTGCTGGTCGAGGAAGACCTTCACGTGGACGCTTTTTTGGGGGTCGACGCACTAGGTGCTCTGGGGTGGTCATTGAAGTTGACGACCGGACCCTGACTCTGAAATGGACCGGCCAAGTGCTGAAGCTGGGATTCAAGGTGGTGCACAAAGTTTACTTAGCTACTATGGACACATCTATTCGTCTTCCTCCATGGGCCAGGTGTTAGTGGTGTCAGAAGTGCTCGGGACCGCAAAAGAGGGGTCCATTGGTCTCGTAGAGGGCTTCCTCGGACTGCCCCCGTCTTTGTGCGTGGCGCGGTCATTGTGCACGGTTCAGACCGGCAAAGTCCTGGTCGAAGTATGTAATGCTTCGACCGACGAGTTATGAATAAGGCGCGGGACTGTTGTAGCCTCCGCATCGATAATACCCGACTCCGCAGTCGACTTTGATAAACCGGAGACCAAGGACTCGGCCGACAACGTGGCCGCTAATACAGTGGAGAACCGACCTCGGGTAGACGCGGGAAAGTCTCCTACTGTCGCCGTCGAAGACGTGGAGACCTCGACACCAACCTCGGGTAGACGCGGGAAAGTCTCCTACTGTCGCCGTCGAAGACGTGGAGACCTCGACACCTGAGGTGCCACCGGATAAACCGGAGGCCGACTATAACAAATTTAAGATGACTACAGAACAGAAGGAACTCTTCCAAAAGAACTAGACCGGTTCCAACACTTATTTGTGAATCATCGAAGAAACCTGGCCGGACGAATCGGCTACATTTTGAAATTGATACTGGCGATAACCGGCCTATCAAGCAACAACCGTACCGCGTTTCTATGGCTGAAGGGGAAATTATGGAAGCGGAGGTTCAGCAATACCGTGCGTCTAAAATCCCCTGGGTTAGTTCGGTCTTGATGATCCGGAAGCCAGATGGCGGAATCCGCTTCTGTATCGACTACCGGAAACTAAACGGTATTACTGTGAAGGATTGTTACCCTCTGCCCTTAATCCATGAGATTTTGGATGTCTTGGGAAGAGCCCAACTCTTCTCTATGATGGATATCGCATCCAGCTACTGAAATGTACCTATGCATCCGGACAGCGTGTCTAAAACGGCGTTTACCTGTAAATACGGACTGCTCGAGTGGCTGGTTATGCCGTTCGGTCTCTGCAACGCGGTGCCAGCCTTCGAGCGACTAACGGAGACGGTTCTAGTGGATTTAAAGTGGCGAATTTGTCTGGTTTATCTGGGCGATTGTGTGATCTTCAGTAAAGATTTTCCCTCTCATTTAGTCCGGCTTCGTCAAGTCTTGACCCGGTTCGAACAGGCCAGTTTTAAACTGAAAATGAAGAAGTGCCATTGGGGTCACAGCCAAGTAGCGTTTTGGGGCACATCGTCACGCCGTCGGTGATTCTCCCGAATCCGGAGAAAGTGAAATCGGTTATGAATGTGTAACGACCTTGTGATGTCCACGGGATTAGGTATTTTCTGGGACTAACCAGCTACTTCGGGCGCTACATTTCCGGTTATACCCTAATACCAGCCCCCTTGGAACGGTTAAAAGATGCTCCGTTCATCTAGAGTGAAGATTGTGTGTCCACCTTTCGACAACTGAAGCGTGCTCTGGTGAAGCCGCCTATTTTAATTTACCCAAACAGCAAGAGGCGGTTCAAAGTTTACGTGGACTCGTCCAAGTACGCTGTGGGCGCTTGTCTTATGAAGGAAGTTGAAGGACGTGACCGAGTTGTGGCTTACGCTAGCAAGTTGCTGACGGGATCTCAGAAGAATTGGATTAATAAACAAGATGGAATCTCTGAGATAGAGTGCTGGGGAGTGGTGTGGGCGACTAGGAAGTTCCGGTGCTACTTACACAAACGTGTATTTGATTTTTTCACGGATCACCAAGCTCTAACTTGGGTTTTTAGCCCTGGTAACCGGACTACAAATGCAAAATTAGCCCGATGGGCCATGGAACTGTCTAATCTACAGTTTAAGGTGCACCGCAAGCCGGACTACTTACACAAACGTGTATTTGATTTTTTCACGGATCACCAAGCTCTAACTTTGGGTTTTTAGCCCTGGTAACCGGACTACAAATGCGAAATTAGCCCGATGGGCCATGGAACTGTCTAATCTACAGTTTAAGGTGCACCGCAAGCCGGGGACTTCAATGGGACAAGCAGACGGTCTGTCTAGACTCCTTGGGGCCGGGTGGACGCTGTCACCCTGGAGGAACTGTTGAATCCAGACCCTCCTTTCGTAAATGCGTCTCCTGCTTTAGTCGGGAGCGGTTGCCCGATCCTCCACGGTGAAGTACGGTCTCGGTGTCTGAGTTACTGAATCCGGAAGTCGCTTCTGAGAGTGTTCCTCCAGCTTCAGTCAGGGAGAGATGGTCCATCGAGGTCGAAGATGCTATACGACCGCTTAATGAAGAACTTGGTCCGGTCTTGAACGACGAAGAAGCGCAATGAACCCCTAAGAGGTGGATTCCGACGACGGCGACATCGGTAAAGATGAAGAAGGTGACGTCTATGAAGCCTAAATCGGCGATTAACATGTTTCGGTAGACGCGGAGCAACTACGAGTGGAGCAACAGATAGTCCGTTGGATAAAAGCACTCGAAGCCTTCTTGACGGCTAAAGCTTTGCCGCTAGATCCCTATCTAAGAGCGAGAATTGTGAAAATGGCGCCGAAGCACAAGGTGGAGGACGGTCTATTGTTGAGAATGGTACCACCGCCGGCTAATGTGGTCCGGCCCGGACGGTCTATCCCGATCATTCCGCCTCCGTACCTACTTACATACCGTGCTGCACCATTGCCAGAAAGACCTGTTGTCTTCACACCTAGGTTTGACGAAGACCCTGGAGAAGGTTAAGGCTCGAGACTATTGGCCAGGATGGAGAAAAAATGTCGCTGCGTACCTGCGAGAGTGCACACTGTGTAGAAGTGGAATAGGGACGAAACCCTTGAGGGTCGGCCTGATGCAGTGAATGCCAGTGGCAGACCTGACCGGACTTTTTTCCCTTTTGGTCGTCGATGCTATCGGGCCGCTGCCGGTCTCAAAGCTGGAAATAAGTACATCTTCGTTGTCGTCGACAACTTTACTATATGGGCAGAGGCATTCGCAGTTTCGAGCCTCGACTCAATTACCTTTGTTTCTGTAATGGTGAACGGTGTCGTTTCTCGGCATTGAGTGCCGTCGAGACTCCTCAGCGACAACGGATCCAATTTCACGTCAGAGATTGCGGAATCTTTCTATCAAACGCTTGGTATTAAGAAACTTTATGGGGCCGCCTACCACCCGCAAACGCAGGGTTTGGTTGAGTGCTTTAATGGAACGCTTCTTGGAATACTGAAAATGCTCGTGGACGAGGCTCAATCGGACTGGGATCTATATTTACAGCGTGTATTATTCGCTTACCGTACGGCCTACCATGAGATCCGGTGCTGCCTCTA
>JAIKVB010001056.1:0-15982 GCA_024679045.1 Phytophthora brassicae
TGCGAATTATCGTAGGTGTTAGGTACTGCGCTGAATTGTGTCAGCCACATTTGAGTGTTAATTAACAGTGTAAAGTTCTGGTTTTGAGACGATGGGCAAATCGGTATATGTACTGGTTCCAGAGGAAACTGCGATAGTAGTTTCGTCTTACTACTTCTATGTCATCACAACCAGCACTCAACAATCGAATGACTTAATCTGCTGCTTTTGTTTTTTATTCTTTTCCATTTTATCACCTCACACATGAAGCCGTACCGCCTCTTCTTCTCCTTCTTCTTATTTCGCTCTTGTGCTACGTGCGCGCGGTGCTGTTCACGGTGCGCATTACCATTTCGCCTTACTCGACCATCGCGTCTAATTTTGCCTCCATCCTCGCCATCGCATTCGCCAACTTGTCGATATCAGCAGTGTGTTGACCTAGTGTATGGAACATCGCTCCTTGCTGTGTTGCTAACTGCTGCTGGGTCTCAGTAGTGCGGCAAAGCAGATCCATCAACATCGTTTCCATCTTGGGACCTGCCGTCACCTGACCGTCACCAGCGTTGGCAGCCACAAGGTCCTGCGACGCGCCAGCAACGGGTTGGGCCACCACTTGGTTCGCAATCCCGATACCTGATTCCCGGAAAGGCTCAACCGGGCGCTTAGATGCCTCTGTCTGCACGTCGTTTTCCACGACCTCCACAGCTTCGCCATTATCGAGAGGTGCGGCCACAGCGTTCTTTCGGTCCTCCAGGTTCTTCATTGCCACGTTTGAGAGCTTCTCTAGAGTCGCGATATCGCAAGTATTGCGCGGCTGCGTATCGAATACGAAGACCGTACCGAGCAGGTGACCAGACGGCGTACAGATCGGTGCGCCAGCGTAGAATCGGATCTTGGCAGCGCCAGTCACCAGCGGGTTCTTGGCGAAACGCTTGTCCAGCAGCGTGTCCATGACGACCATCGGCTCCTTGGACATGATGGCGTGCGCGCAGAAGGACACGGAGCGCGGCACCTCGTTCTGCGCCAGCCCCACACTTGCCTTGAACCACTCCCGGTCTTCATCGAGCAGACTCACAGCCGCGATAGGGCTTTTGAGAGCGTTGCTCGCCAAGTCGCAGATAATATCGAAGACGTCCTCGCTGGGCGTGTCCATGATGTCAAAGCCGCGCAGAATATCCAGGCGCTCGGACTCGCCCGGCACGATGGGCGGCTTGGGCCACGGGTGGTCCCAGCTGAAGTCCAGCGGATAGTCAAACTCGGGCTGCTGGAAGTCGCGTGTGAAGTGCGACAGGTCTCCCTCCGAGTTGCCTGTGGGCGAGTGAAAATTCTGCGCCTCCCAATGATCTTCGCGCGCAGGTGGCGGGGAAGCTGCGTTAACCACGGGAGCAGCTGGGGGAGCCTGCGGGTTCGCCTGGCCGTTGGCGTGCGACAAGATACACGACATACACACGCGCACGAGCGAGCGACCGATCACGGGCAGCTCAGCCTCCTTTTTGAGCGTGCAGTTGCCGCATACGACCTCGCCACACTACAGAGCAGACAACAAGACGAAGGATATGTGAGGAGACTGTAAATAAAGGGAGAAAGAGAGGAGGACGCACCTTGCGGCAGTGGTGCTTTCGTCTGAAGCGCGTAAAGTTTCTCGTGCACACGTGACATCTGTATCGCTCCGTGTCGAGCACCCAATCATCCTGGTGACGTAGCTGGTCGATGGTCAATACGTCGTTGCCACCGATGGCGCTGCTACCTTTAAGTCCCTTGCGCGACATGGCTGTCTGTCTGTCTGTCTGTCTGTCTAAACCTGTAGATAGTGGGAGAGAGGGGGGACGAATACCCTTCAGTCTCTTAATCGAGCGAACACAATCGGAGAAGACGCGGCACTTACGTGCAAGTGCTGAGTAGGGGGCGGGATGGAGGGGGAACTCCGATGACTTGCCTCGAGTGGGGTGGGCAGCGCTCTCTCTTTCTCTAGCCTAGCTGCCAGCGTGTACGAGTCGTAGTGAGGCCGCGAGGTCATACAAAGACCAAGTGAGAGCCTGCCCCTTCTCTGGAAGCCAGCCTGTCGTCCAATCGCCAGGTGTCGACAGGTTGAAACGGTTTGGGTACCCATTTTGGGGAAATGGGTGCTGGCTCTACTATAAATGGGCGCAGCATTTTCAGCTGCACACCTTCGCAGTTATATCGGATAGTGAGTACATGTGCCCTGCAACGTAAAAACATCCTGGCTACATGTCCTTTACGCTAACAGTGTAGGTTTGGTTGTGAATTGGCCGTCCAAAACAATAACAATAGCTACTGGTCCAGTGCGTTTCACACTTCCCACGTTCTCAGTATTAAGCCTAACGGCAAACGAGAGCGAGCTAGGATAAATCAGACGAGAAACCAACAGCTACGAGATGAAAGCATCATGCAGTAATACAGTTGATGTCTTGTTAATATTGCGAATGAAGGGTGAAAGCAAACATTTAACCTTGCTCCTTTATTTCATGCTAAGCGCTACTCCAAAGCTTGCGACTTTATTAATACTGAGGAACTTGTCAAGTGCTATACTCTAGTTTAAGGTCGTGTTAGAAATCCACCACGCACCAACAGACATGCGATCTTTGCGCGAAATGGGTACTTTTGAATCGGCTTTCTATGCAAACTATCCTTTTTGCCAGCGGTGCCTCGGCGTCTGAAACTGTTGCTCTTATGAGGGCCACAGCGCGAGGCTATAGGTGGAGTAGTCGGCCCAGCTACAGAGGACAAAATTGAGTGCCGATAGGGCCTCCTTGTCGGAGCTCGGATTAGCAAGCCAATTTGACGACCTCACGCACGCTGTCTCAAAAGCTTCGCTCTTTGGACAAGCAGAAACAGGCGCGAGAGTGAAGCACCACACGAATGCTGTCCGGCTGGTTCAAACACATACGAAAAGGAAGGCTACCCATACCATTACATTACGAAGCCACACTCATGGCGACTCGTATTATACGCTTGCTGATTCAAGTGAAAGTTATCCTTCGACCAGCCCTCCGAATTTAAAATGCAGTTAATCTTATTAATACAGTTTATTCATAGATCGCGCTACATGTATTTCATTATGAAATCTGAGCCTCGTTTACTATGTACTGGAACGATCAGCCACACCATGCTATTAATGCGTGCAGCGGAAAGTTATACTATTATTATTTCAAAATAGTAAGTTATTAAAATGGTTAAGCGTTATAACCTTTTTACGCGTTAGTTCGACCCACACACCAGCTCGAACTAAACCATTGTCGGTCCATCGTCGAGCGGAATTATTAGTCGCCCACGCTCCCTTGACGCCGTTGCCGCATTGTACCATTTCCCTGGTCTCCAAGTTGCCTTATTCTAAATCATAGGTTTTAGTATCCCAGCCGACAGTCTCGAGCATTCTCTCCATTTTCCATAATAATGACGAGTCGCCTTAAGGAGTATCGCTACTACCTTAGTAGCGGCGTGAGCACGGGCATCTCTGTTAAGATCTCACTAGTAGAGCTCGCACCTGCACTAGGATGCTCTGTAAGTGGTGACGCACCCCGTCGCACCGTGTCGGAGGCGCCTCTCGCTGGACTGGAGCAACTCGCAGGTACATCGTCCGAAGTGCGCAATTCGCCCATAAGCGAGATCTTCCTCACTGCCCAAGTCTTTTCTGATGGACTTCCACTGCATCCAATGGTTGTCAGGTACGTGTCATATCTCTGCTCTTTTATTTGATACCCGTTGCGCTGCTTTTCAAGGTCTAGAAGCTGAGAAATGGACCTATTTTCCTTGTGCTGCAGTTCCAAGAGCCCAACCAAATGCAGCAACTCCACCATCTACTGGAATGAGTGGATTTCCTTCCCTGTTCGATACCGAGACCTCTCACGCAACTCCCTTCTAGCCATCACGATCTGGGGGGTAGGCTGGGTACCCATTGGCGGTTCCACCATCTCCTTCTTCACTAAGCAAGGCGTACTACGTGACGGTGTGCAGTGTCTTCGTATCTGGGAAGGCAAAGAAGCTGACTCGTCCCCCAATACCAAAACTCCGTCGGAGATTGATGAGGAGTGGGTACGACAGGAATGTTTCCGACTGGACAAGCTCCGTGAGAAGTACGAGCGCAAGGAGATTGCGCGTAATGAGTGGATGGACAGCGTCACAGACCGACGTATTGCTCGTATTCGACGAGGTAGTGAACCACCGACGAGAAAAGATGCACTCGGACCCTTCTGCTCTTATCGCGAGGACGCGCTGCTATGGCTTGAGATGCCATACTTTGGAGATGTTGTGGTCTATGAGGAGGAGCCCTATTCGCAACGCAATTTGACATCGTCGTATACTGCGGACGTCGTCCCAAGACGGATGAACTACGAGAATGGATCCACTTCTTCGACGCCGCAATCTTATGACTCTCACACACTCAGCGGGTCGTACGACCTGGCCACGAACTCGACGTCATCTGGATCGAGAGAACTGCCGAGTCTCGTGACGGTGTGGGACCCCGATCTCAACGAAGACAACCCAGCTGAGCGTAAGTACCGCCGTCTAGCGCGTGATATCCTGCGCGGATCGATTGATCCCAATCTCAAGCCTAGTCGTGACGAAAAAGCACGTATTGAGCTCTTGCTGGCAACCCCGACGGACAACTTGAAGAATGAAGACAAGGACTTACTGTGGAAATTCCGTTATACTTTGACGGATAATAAAAAGGCTGTGGTGAAGTTTCTCCTGTCAGTGGATTGGAAAGACGAACTGGAGGTGAAGCAGGCTACCGATCTGTTGTCGCAGTGGTGCGAAATTGATATCGCTGATGCTTTGAAGCTGCTGGGCCGCGAAAAAGAGTTCAAGCACGAAATTGTGCGCCATTTTGCGGTATCCACGCTTGCGACTGCCAAGAATGAAGATCTTCTCGACTTCTTGTTGCAGCTGGTTCAGGCGTTGCGGTACGAGAAGCCTGGGACCCCAATGACATCTTCTCGTGGACCAATTAGTGGTGATGAAACTGGTAGTACGGATGGATCCGTGCCTGGTGAAAATCTTGGGCCGCTGGCTCGGTTCCTCATAGCTCGCTCGAGCACGAACTTCCAGATGGCCAATTACTTTTACTGGTATCTTAAGGTGGAGGCTGGGGAGCAAACAAATGACTCTGAGATTTTCCACACAGTGCTGAATCAAATGCTGACCGAAATGAAGAGGGATGAGGAAAAAAAGCCAATCTACGACATGTTAATAGCTCAGCGCGATTTTATGAGCCACATCTTGGCCATCCACAACAAGGCACGCGAAGAAAAGGGTAGGAAGGACCAAAAAGAGGAGAAATTGCGGCAATACCTTAAGCAACTTCCGTGGCTAAAGGGCTCTGTGATCACTTTGCCGTTGGATCCCACCATTCATCTCAGTGGAGTTGTACCATCTTCTGCGAAGATGTTCAAGAGTGCAATGTATCCAGCTGTAATTCAGTTCCAGACGGTGATTCCTCCTGCTGAGCAGCACCACCCAATGGTCACAAATGAAGGCGAAGGTCCCTACCATCCACCTAATTTAAGCCAGTCGATGTTTGGCGGGAACGACACAAGTATGATGCGTGAGTCTCTGCCAACTCGCATGATTAGTTACTTGCACCGCGAAAAGGAGGGACCAATGTACAAGTTCATGGTAAAGAACGGAGATGATCTGCGGCAGGATCAGCTGATCATGCAAATGTTCATTCTGATGGACCGATTGCTGAAAAAAGTGAATCTGGACCTGAAGCTGACTCCGTATCGTATCTTGGCGACCGGAGCTAACGATGGTTTGATGGAGTTTGTACAGGACTCATACCCTGTTTCCTATGTGGTCTCACACTTCGAGTCTCCTCAGATTGTGGGATTTTTGCGAAAGCATAACCCCGACCCGACTGCAGAATTTGGAATTGCCCCCGAAGCTCTCAGCACATACGTGAAATCCGTAGCTGGCTACTGCGTACTGACGTATCTGCTAGGAATTGGCGATCGTCACTTGGATAATTTGATGATGAAGGCAGAGGGCCACATGTTCCACATTGACTTTGGTTTCGTCTTCGGTGCTGACCCGAAGCCATACCCACCTCCATTCAAACTGACTAAGGAAATGGTGGAAGGTATGGGAGGTCCTACGAGCGAGCACTACCAGAAGTTCACAACGTACTGCTGCCAAGCGTACAATTGGCTGCGAAAGAGTGCCGATCTGATTTTGAACTTGCTAAGTCTAATGGCGGACTCTGGTATCGAAGAGTTGTCGGCGAACCCTGCAACAACTTTGCTAAAAGTCGAAGAAAAGTTCCGTTTGGACTTGACTGATGAACAAGCAGAACAGTTTTTCCTGGGTCTTATCAACGATAGCGTGTCTGCTCTGTTCCCGCTGCTCGTGGACTGGATCCACAAAGTCGCAACGAAGCTGAAATAGGCATCTGACGGTCATGCATTTTCACCTCTTGTTTTAATGATTTCTGCGTTTAAGCTGACTAATTTCACGAAATTGACAATATTTATGCTTTCCTATGAAGCTGCTTTCTCACTTCCAAACGCCAATTGCGAGCGCACAAGAATGTCGTTCGTCTGTCTGAAATGAGTAAGTACCTTCAGCTTCTCCATTCGTCGTTGGGGTTGTGCGAAACCTCCCGTTGCCTCAGTAATTGCGATCGCTGCTTCCTGTTGCTGGATGTGTTCTTGGAAATGCAAGTTTAGCATATCGTTCACCCGAAGGTGCTTTGGGGTCTTGGACGTGGACGATGATATACCGTGAGCTGGGGAATAGGGTGGGAATATGACGCAGCGTAAAGTTTCTCCAAGTAGGTTGGGAGAATTGTCTACTCTTGGCGATGGTATCGTAGGAAGCAAAACACGAGGAGTTTTGACAGCCACTTGGGTTTCAAGTGGAAAGTTCCGCTTCAGATGCGTCGAAACATCAATGACAGCACATACGTACGTTAACTCACGCTCGTACGATGCATCATGCAATTTTTCGGTTGCTTTCGGAACATTTCCAATGCTTTCTGCCAAAGCACAAAAGGCAACTTCATCACTCACTAATGGTAAGTTACCTCGTATTCGTGTAATGCTTCCATACAAAGATTGCCTGGATTCATAAACATTAGGAGCAAGAGCCAACAACTTCTCCCAAAATTTAATCCATGGCATGGTGGACGAGACATACCCAAGCTGGCCACAACACACAAAATTCAAGAGTAAGTTAGTAAAGCTTCACCAATGACCCCTCAAGACAACTGTAAATGTAAGTACCTGTCGAAATACCTCCATGGATTGTTTTCGGCGTATGTCTAGACGGTCCTTCTCGGGTGAAAGCATTCCACTGCGTAGTTGCGTATCAACCTTTACCCGTGATTTAGAGTGAGACTTTGGTGACGTTTCCCTATCTCGATGTTGAGGATTCGTAAGCAGCTTGGCCATCTCGTGCATTGCTACTTGTTTTCTCGCGACGAAAAGCTCATGACGCCGTTCAACGGAATCAAATGCATCATTTTCCAATCTACTCGCTTGATTATCGCTGACAACAACAGGTTTTTGAAGGTTCTCTGCTTCGTCTGCGTCCATTTCTTCAGCACTATCGTCAATTCTCACTAGAGCTCGAGAATTCCGACCAGCAACCACACTAGATCTCCGTTTGGACAAAGTCGGCATCTTGGTTGAAGCACTGTCCGAGTTGTTCGTACCAGCATCAACGTTAAGGTTTATTCGACTACGACGGAAAAAGTGTTGAAGACGCTTCGCTGCTCTACCATACAACTCCACGCGGACATCGTCCACAATCTGAGGAACAGGTTTCTGAAGTTGCAAAGCAAAGCGATCTTCATACGAAATACTGAGTTCAGTTAATGAAATTAAAGGAGGCACGTGGCGATTTGCAGTACGAGCTCGTTTGTACTCAGTCACACACTTGTTATCTTCACCTAAGGATTGAAAGCAAAGTCCAAGATTGTAATGAATCGTAGCCAAAACTTGGGACTGTTTGGCAAAGTTCAGCGCAACAGCGTAATACTCTAACGCGAGCGCGTAGTCCTCGTGTTGGAAACACTTTTCCGCCAAGGAGCACCAGAGATCGAAGTATTCTTCATCTCGTAACGTTGTGTCTTGCTGCAACCTCTTGAGTTTCACAACTGTAGCCAAGCTCTGAGCTGCCAATACATAATCTCCGCTGGCCTGTTGGCACTGCATCAACATGAGCCGATAATCTGCAGCGTCGTAGATTATCACTACATTTGTTGACTCAAGACTCGAGACGGGAAGCTTTTCATGCAGATTCAAGATTTTGTTCATGCAATCCATGGCGTCAACATAATGTTTTAGACGATGATACACTTGAAACTGCAGAAACAACAAGTTGGCAAGGTCTTTCTCACAGAAATGTACAAATCTTGAGAACAATTCGTAGAAGATGTCACGAGTCTTCTCTAAATTCTCATCGCCTTTGTGCCAGAACAGACAGATAGCGTACCGAAGTAGCCGCATGGGGTCAGCCAAGCTCTCCATGTACGCAAAAGCACTCGTGAAAGCCCAAATGCTTTTGTTGAGGTGAAAGCGGGCAACGGGTAAATATTTGCGATGACGCATGAAAATGTCCAAATGAGCGGAACCGAGCCAAAACCAATAATCTTGTGTCCCTGATGGGGTCTTTTGCAATAAAACCGCATGCTCCAACATCAAAATGCCAGCTAAACTCGTTCCTGGTGACTTGGCGTAGCGTATGCCAAGTTTGAGAAGGTTTTCTTCGTCACGTGGATTCGCAATGACCAAATCTTCAAGCTGGAGACTACCTACTTTCTCGATAAGGTTTCTGCCAGCCACCCATTTGACCCACTTTTTGTGGTAGTTGGTTGTGTTTTGGGATGACCCAGATGAGTGAGACGGTTTTCGTTGGGATGAACGCTTACTCTGGGGATGCAAGAACTCATTTGGTTCTTTTTCCACGGATGCTTTGACTGACTTTCCAGTAGTAGAAGGATTTAGGCCAGGAAGATGCTCGCTTTGCTCGAGAAAACTCGTACGCCGCGATCTTCTTTTAGCGTCTTCCACTGTATATCGTCGATCAAGGTTGGAAGATGATAGAATTTCCATTTGCGTATCGGCAACCTTAACTACGGTGCTTTTTCTTCGTGAATCCCCCACTTTCAACGCTGGTTTAGCTTGATTAGCATTGATCGGTAAACTTGTTCTTTTGGTCGGACTTAGCGACTTCTTGCGTGAAATTTTCTTGCTAGGTTTATTGTGTTCGGGAGATGATACTGTGATCATGGCTTGGTCTGGTCTTGCAGCAACATTATCTGTCCGATCGCTAGAGATGTTCTGATTTGGCTCAATATCCATTTCCGCAATATCAAATGGTGTTTGTGAGGGCAGTTTGTTAAAAATGTTGATTGTAGCTTCCTGATCCACAGTTTGTATCACTTCTTCATTGCAATCATCTCTTTCTTGGGTCATTTCTTCTGCTGTCACCGTTGTATCCGCATCTGTAAGTTCCGTATCACGCGTAGAGTTTTGGTGAGGGAGTAATGTAGTATCATCCAGCGCTAAAACGTCGCTCGAGTCCACATCTACGTCAACTTTTGCTTTGTCGATTATTTTAACGTTTTCAATCGACTTATCCAAATCATCTTTGCCTATTAAATCGACAATACCCGCCTCACTTTGATCAATCTCGTTGAAAACTGTTTTCTGTGCGCAAAGGTTAGGATAACTGTCACCACATTCAATATTTCCGTCTTCTTCTTCACCTAAAGGGATTCCTTCCTCCACTATAGTCTGACTGATTTCACCGCGTTCAATTGACTCGACAGCATCGCCACCATTTATTTCCTGGCCAGTGGTTTCTACTCTACTTCCTGCAGAAAGAATGAGTGGCATATTCTCAGCAATGATTCTGCTATTCAATTGCACACTGTCAGTGTCACTTGCATCAATCTGCTTTTTGCCATCATTTTCAAAATATTGATCATGTAATTCACTTGCGTCGGTCCAGGGTGAAAATACTTCTTCGCCGATATTAGGTCCATTAGTTGCATGTGGAATGATATTTGCATCCGAATCCTGTCTCTCACTTTGTTGCTGAATTTTGCCGATGCTTCCAGTAATTTCTTCAACAACTACATTTTCCTGCAATATATCGCCGCTCACTGCAACACTGTATTGGTTCTTGTAGTCATCTCCGTCGACAGTTAAATCCTCAGCAGCAGCTTGGAACTCAGTACTATGCATCTCTGTTACAACAACCTCACTAGATCTGTGTTTGAGCGGATACAATTCCAAGCCGCCAGCTTTATTATCACTTGCTGGTAGAGCTTGCGTCGTACCATCATCCACTGGATCGTTTGTCTCTTCATCTAACACTTCAGATAACATTACAGCTAGAGGTGCCGGTTCTTCCCAACATTCTTGCCGGGGAGTAAAAGGAGAGCTAGAATCTTTCTCGGTAACAGCTGAAATCTCTTCGTTTGATTCGGATGTCAGGATGTCCTCTTCACCAGCTATACAGGTGTTACTATCAACGACAGGTAACATAGCATTCTCTTCGACTCGTAATACTTCCTCAAAGCATTGTGGGCTACTTATCAGATCAGGAACGGCTAGCAAGCTACTTGCACACTCGTCACTGTTATCCGGCGAAAAATCTTTATCCACTCCAGGAGTCAAACCACTCAAAGCGCAAAGTACAATTTCAGGGTCCAAAGGCGAAACAAGTACTTCTTTGTCAATTGTGATTTCATCTTCAACGGTAAATGCCATCAAAAAAATTGTCGTTGGCTCCCCAGGAGTAAGAAACTCTTGAATTTCAGGTTTGGCTGGACTTGGCAAAGGAGCGAGACGAACAATTCTCTCCGACCCCATGGAATTTGATCTTGGGCGAAGAAATTGTGGTAACGCACTTAAATCCCTGGTAATTGGCGACGGTAAAAGAGAAGGGGGAGCGTCAACAGATTGAGTTTCGGTATCTGAAAATGCGAGTGGCGTTGCGTTTGGGCCAGTAATTACTGACTTCGATCGGAGTCGCGGGCTAGTCCTCATGTTAATAGCTTTCAATTTTGTTCCAGTCGCATCTTCATCCGAGATGAGCGGCTTTGTGATTGGAGCTTGTTCTTCTGGCTGGACACTTGTCGAACAATCGTTAGCAAGGTTTGGACTTTGTTGAACGGTTTCTGAATGGATTTCATCAAACCCGAGTGGAGTCGAATAGAGATTTAGCATCGGCGCAGTAGAAATTCTGCGTGGCTTATTCTCGGGGAGTACTTTCATGCTACTGGTGATCTGTTGTAGCGATGATCCGACCGCATTTACCATCAAAACTCTGCGTGCAGTTCCCAGCAGCGCATCTAGTCGATTTGGTGGCGTTTGTAAAACCCGTCGCTCGTCCGAAATCTCGATACCCATTCCAGGAATATCATCGTGCCAGTTATCTTGACTCAATACTCTTCTGTGTGTATCCATTGTCCGGCGTCGTAAAAATTGCTCTGGTTCGGGCGTCTCCGATTCATGTAAGTTTTTCAGTCCATACGCATTGCCAACAACAACCCTTGATCGAGGCGCGGATAAAGCTCTAGACCGACCAATAAGCTTATCTATGCTGTGGGTATTCATCGATAATCGCCGTGAGTTAATCCCCTCTTGCTCTGTTTCCTCAAGTACCGCTTGAATGGAATTCAATACTATCGAAGAAGGTGATTCTGGTGTAGCTTGAACGACCAAAATCCGCTGCTGACGTCCCTTTTGACGCCGTTCTTCGAGATCTTTATGCTTGGTTTTGCGTTCTGGAAGTGCTCTTTTAACTGGGGACAATCCTGGAGGTAAAGCGTATTGAGCCTCATTGATATCGCCTTCTGTATCGTCCTCAGGTAAGAGAGAAGCATGATCCGACTCTTCATAGTTCGTTTCCAGCTCAGCTTTCCACATTGTATTGGAATCAGCAACCGCCATTCGGTGCAAAAGACTCGCTTCACTACTTTTTCGACCATTTTTGCCCGAGTCTACGTCACCAACATCATCCCCACTCCAATTGAGATCTGGTCGTCTCATGGCTTGCGCAACTTCTTCCATCGCGCGCTTTGAGGTTTTCTGAACACGAACAGCGCGCTGATCCTGCCGTTTGGACGGCAAATGCGGGTTCTTCTGTTTATGTGGTGGCGTACTAATTGGTAACATTCGGGTTTTCTTCTCAACGTGAGGCTCAGGTTCCCGACAAACGAGTTTACCAACATCTCGTTGTCGACTGCCAATAATGTTTAAATGTGCGAGAATTCCATTCGCCATCTCCTCGGAACTGATCATTGCGTTGGCTCCAGCTTCTTCCGAGTAGGCTGCTCGATACAGATATTCGGCTTTCTGCTGGGTCACAAACAGCGAATATTCATTTTCCAAGTCATCGTGAGCTGCTACTCGGAATCCGGTCGATCTTGCAGAACCTAAAGAAGATGATGAGGCTGTCGACGGTTGGGGTGGCGAGCGAAAAGGTGACGATGGTCTTTCGATTGCTTTCAACAGTGCTGTATTTTGAACCTCGAAAATCTGAATAGCGAGAAGTCTCCCAGAGAGCGCGACGTTCTCAACCTGAAGTAAAAGATAGTCCTTTGAAGGCTCGGAAGGAGGTCGTGTCTCTTGTGTGATCAGGTTCGTGGCACTCATGTTTCACAAATACTGTGGGGCTGTCGGTGATGGAGAGCAAAAATTCTCATTTAGTTTAGCACCAACTGAAGTAAATTTAGGTGTCCGGTCGTGACTGGTTGCTTATAATTAGAGGTGTGTTGAATACCTGCGTAGTCAACAATTGATTTAAACTTTGATTTACTCGCGCTGTGCATGTCATGATCATGCGTCCTTGAACTATCCTAACGGTAGTAGTTTCCCCCAAACTGAATCCAGCATGATGCTGAAAAGAGCTACCGCATAGCAAACATGCCCCACTCGATGCTCAGGTACACAGCTTTATATCATGCGCAAGACCAAAATGACGGTCAAACAACGTGAGAATCCTCTCCCTTTCGACGTTGCTCCCACCAAGCACTACGATCCCTAAAACAAAACCTCAAGATCTGAACTGGTGATCGAAACCTAGAATACCCGTGGAGAAGATCAACGAGAAGTGAAGCGGTTTTTATACTACAGTACATAGCTTTGCGTCGTCGCTAATATGACATGTATTAACTTTATTACTCGAAAACAATCACCTGAGGCTACAAGGACAATGTAGTGATTCTTTAGTTTGTTGGTCTGTTCGCTGCCAGAGAATTGCTGGGATTGTCGGATATGCATAGCAGGAATGGTTCTCCATTTCGTTGGAAACGGTAGATTGCAATTGGTGATTTTGTGCAGCTCTGAATGCTTCCAACTACGCGATACAGTTCGAGCATTGCTTACCAAGGCAGAACTCGGACAGCAGCACTGCATGATCGGAGCTAGAGTACCCGCCAAACTTGTCAACAAGAATTGTGCCGTTGCGTAGACAGGTGTTGCCGTCACGACGCGAGAAGATATAGTCGTATTTGCAGTCCACGGGGTGGTCTCCGAAAGAGGATCCAATCCACGTTGGTCCATCTGCACCAGCTGCAGTAAGGGTATCGTACATTGGGAACGGCGTGTAGGCTCCATAGATTGGACCCTCATTAGCAAGATATTGGATGGCAGAACTTTGTGGGACAGCGTTGAAGTCGCCAGTCATGAGCACAGTGTCTTCAGGCTGGCAATGTTGGCTCAATCGTTTAGCGACCAGATGAGATGACTGGGGTTGACCGAGTGTCATGTCATAGTGTGTGTTAAGCATGCACACAATGCGGTTGGTGGTTTTTTCACGAAAACGAGCTATGACTGCTGCACGGAGATACTGAAGACCCCAAGTGTTTGACGGCAGTACCTCAGGGGTATCACTCTGTCCAAACAGATTTATAAGACAATGGTTAGAAAATCTGACAAAACCCAAGAAATGAAAGATCTACGCACCAAAGCAAACGTTGAAGTCATGAGCAATTCCCAGCGATCGGCCTTGTAGAAAATACTGGTGCGCTCATTCCACTCACAGGCACCTGCACACTCGCCCGTGCTCGCGAACAAAAGTTGGTCCTTGAAAAACTGGATTTGATCAGGAGCACCTTCTTGAGTTCCGATGAGGTCTGGCTGATACCTCTCCACTAGCTGCTTAGCACGCTCCTTGCGTTGCTCCCAACAGCCGCTCGGGCATGGATCATTGGCCATCGACGTACGCAGATTGAAACTCATGACTTTCAGTCGAGAAGCAACGGCGAAACTTGGTCCAGTAGCACTAATAGCCGCGAAAGCGACCGAAATAAGAGTAGCGAAGCGCATTGCAGACTGGAAAAAGAGTTGTGAACAGGTGGAGAGGTCGAGGTGGTTGGGTTTGCCCGCAAATTCGGAAGTGACCTAAGGTGAAGTACAATTCATCGGACGTCATTTTCGAACCGCTGACTTGCAAGTTCAGAAGGGAAAACGCAGCATCTTGATTTTTGGTACGTTTCTCCTCTAAGTTGCTCGTTACATTTAGACAAACGTCAACGCTCACCACACAAAAGTCAAACGCCAGCTGAGCATGCTGCTGGAACTTGACATGAGACTACGCACGACTGGAAATAGATAATTAGCAAACTCAGATTGTGGCACTTGAAGAAAAATATACATTCTTTGCTAAAGAATTTGTATTATTATAATACAAATTCTTTAGCAAAGAATGCCGCCAAACCCCAGGTAATGTTAATTAATTAAGCAAGTGGTATCGGAGGAATGGTTCGAGCCGGTGGGGTCATCGTTTCTTAAACTTATGGTTTACTTACACGTTAGTACCTCTCAGACGACGTGTACACTTTCCCCTACTAGGGTTCTATCTCGCTGTACTATTAATACCACGAACCGACAACTCGTTCCTTAAAAGTGATTCGCAATATAACGGACGCACTGCACTGACAAAGAGACTGAATAAGATAAAGAGAAAAAGAACTATTATTAGTGGCTTTGGTGGGGTTACGCAATGTTAATTAATTAAGCAAGTGGTATCGGAGGAATGGTTCGAGCCGGTGGGGTCATCGTTTCTTAAACTTATGGTTTACTTACACGTTAGTACCTCTCAGACGACGTGTACACTTTCCCCTACTGCTTATGGAATACTACATCCAGTTGCTTCGAATAAAGCCACAAGAAAACTAGAATGGAAACGTAGATCTGAACAGTTGCAGTGCCGTACTATTAATACCACGAACCGACAACTCGTTCCTTAAAATGATTCGCAATATAACGGACGCACTGCACTGACAAAGAGACTGAATAAGATAAAGAAAAAAAAGAACACTATTATTAGTGGCTTACACAAAGGTTACGACAGGATTCGTACCGTTGTGACTAGACTTTGCGTGGGGGTCTAGAATTCTAGCGAAAATCTTAGTTTACATCTCGTTTTTCATGGCGTAAAGACTTTGCGTGGGGGTCTAGAATTCTAGCGAAAATCTTAGTTTACATCTCGTTTTTCATGGCGTACTCTGACACTCTTGCAATTTTCGACGCAACCAGTTCTTTCTGGTTACGTTCTTGAATGCTGTGACCACGATGTTGTCATACTTAAATATGCTTTCGCGCCTCCAAAGCCTGATATTCTTAATCCAGCATGAAAAAGTGGATCGAGTATTCTTTTTAAAGATAAAGATCGAGCCGATTGAGCCACGGAACTCTTAGTGCTGCATGATGCACTGCATTTAAAAAAGTGGCTCGAGACTCGAGCTTGTTCTTTTAAAATACGGTAAAGCTCGAGCCGATTATTAATACTCTCCGGTAGTTTTTTATGCGCAATCCGATGGAGTAAGAACTCCACGTCATCATTTAGTGTCGTCAACATTGCAGAGTTCGTGGCGCTGTACATGAACATATAGCTCTGGAGGTAGGAACTTCACAGTCAGGAATGACACTCACGGATATTGTACGTCCATGACAGAGGCTGCTTGTACCGCATAACCTATGTTATGACCTTCTATATGTTATGGCATACAGCAGTATTTCAGCCA
>JAIKVB010001057.1:0-15979 GCA_024679045.1 Phytophthora brassicae
CAGGGTTTCCTAGAATACTATTGATATTGTATGGGTCCCATTCTCGAAAATAAATAATTGACACGGCCTATGAAAGACAAAGAAATACATTATTGCCGTATGTGTATGTGCAAAAATTAATAACTGCAATATTTCTCCATACGTCATTGTCGTCGAGAATTGGGCGAAAAAAGACGTCGCAGACTTGTTTCTTGGCATAATGTAGCGGACGAGGGCGCGGAGGTGAGAGCAGTGAGTCCATCGGGGATATTTTCGAGGTGATGTGAGTCTTGTTGTACGGAAATATGTTGCTACAAATGCTCATGTTCAAGGTTTGTGCCGCCATTTCATTGGTCAATATCTTATATCTCAACAATCTGATTGGTAAAAAAAATTGAGGCGGGAGTCAAAAATCAATAATGCATACTAATTTCAAGACAAAATACTTTATTGTAGGGTAACTTCAAAATCCGCAAAATACATTATTGCACCCGTATGTATGGCAATATATTGAGCAGCCAATGTATTTTTAGGAAACCCTGGTTGATGGCCGACCCCGCAATCTTCCCTGGAGTACATACTACGATCGAGGTGCCCCTGTCACGTCGTTAGCCGACGGAAATCTGAAATCAACCACTTCAGTCTGAGCCAGCTCGGTTTCCACACTCAAGTCGAAAAATTCTTTTTCGCACCGAAGCGTGTCAGTTTTATTCAATTTTCATGCGCCAGGCACACGGCGTTGTCGGATTATACTCATTATCCATGGCCACTACGGCCACAACGTAGCTGTAGCTCCAAAGATCTGCAGATCTGGCACTCTAAGCTCTGCTCTGGCCTTGGCGACAGTGGCGTCATGATGACGGTCATGTAGTGTGGGTTTTAGTGAGCTTCAACCTAAACAGTAATACTTCAGGTACCAATTCGCGACCCTTCGCGGATCAGGTGCACAATTCTGACTGAAACGGTACTACTTTGTGCCAATTATTTGAGGGGATTTTATCGTCATCTGGCAATTTTGAGGTGCAAAATGGACTTCTTCCGCCAACTTGGAGAGCTCCACGGGGCTCTCAAGAACAAAATACACAACTCGCGCATCCCGCTGTCCAAGAACGGCCAGCGCGTCATGGGGCTCGTGTATTTCACGACGCCTATTATCGGTGGCTATTACATTATGAAGTGGGCGGAGCGCCGCGCAGACGCCAATTTCCAGCGTGAGGTACGAAAAAAACCGCCTTGTAATTATATAAGGTCGTGGGCTAATTGATTTTGTAGGAAACGGAGATCCGTCGTGCCGCCGGCAGCAGCGCCAAATACGTGAACCAGCAGAACCAACAACTTAAGAAAATGCTGCAAGACAAGCAGCAGTAACTTGTAGGTAGCTTAATGCAGCTCAGTTGGACCGAGAAAACATATAAAAAAATTGGACAAATAGTACTTTGAAGTATTGCAGACGCTGCTGTGCTTTCTCCTCAATATTCTTGTGCGCGATTCTTCGAATCAAACAATCGCACAAGTGTATACAATTTGTATTGCTCACTACCGGGTGTTACAGTAACAGTACGATACTTCGATGTAACCGATATTTGTCCACTCCAGCGTGTTTGGTCCCAGCAAAAAAAGGAAATGTCACTGTACTAAATAACAAAATAATTAACTTTGTTGAAGTGAATGTCACTAATTTAGTGATATAATACTGACCACGGCAATTTAGTAACAAAATGCCGTCTCAACGCTGCGTCCTCGCCCGGAAGCGACCGCTGTGGTTTGTGTGGGACCCCGCGGGCATCATGATCGCATGTTTCGCATGGGTGTTGGTCTTCGGCCTGTTAATGGCGATGCTCGTGTCCATTTCGCAGTGGGTTGGGCTGCTGTCGCTCATGGGGGTGACAGAGGGGCTTTGGTTCACGGGGCTCTTTAGCATGTGCCTTTGGTGCCACACGGTGGTGCTCACGAGCAACCCAGGAACAGTCCCGTTCGAACTTAAGGGTTTGACATCGTCTGGAGAAGATAATGAAGAAGGAGAGGAAGAAGAGGTGGAGGAGGAGATGCCGCTCAACGAGTACGAGGAGTTCGAGGACGACGGCTCGCTGCTGATTTACTGCGACGAATGTGAGATCTACAGACCAACAAGGTGCACTTGTGTATACAAATAGGGGTTGTGGCTGTAGATGGACTCACTGTTTTGGTTGTTGTCCCAATTTACAGGGCAACTCACTGCCACACATGTGAACGATGTATTGTGCTACAAGACCATCACTGGTGCGACCTGGGAGAGTAAAATGGTTCTAAAAATTATGCTGAGCTAACGTCGGTTACTGTCTGCTCTTGTGTAGTCCGTGGGTCAACAACTGCGTGGGTATTGGCAACCAGAAGGCTTTCTTGCTACTGCTGCTTTACGTGACAGCGACGAGCGTGCAGGCGGCGCTGCTCGTACTGCTACAGTACGCTATGTGTTCGCGCGGCAAATACACGTGCGGTCTGCAGAACGACCAGTTCCCTGGCAAGCTGGGCGGTTGGATTCTTGCTGCAGCGGCCGTGTTCGGGATCTTTTGCTCGCTCATGCTTGTAATGGAGCTGGTTAATATTTATCAGGATCCGCTATTCACACTCATTGCGGACCAGCTCGCTGCACGTCGCGGCGGAGACAAGTCGGCCTCCACACTGGAGCGCCACCTGAGCGTCATCTGCGGCACGGATGGCATGCGCGCGTCCTGGCTCTTCCCGCCACCCGAGCGACGAGCGCTGCACGACTTGGAGATCGTCCAGGGCTTCCGATGTCGCTCTGAAAACACCGACGTTTGCTGATGGCTTAAAAGCATTTAGGTAGATCATAGATGGCTGTGGAGAATATTAACGATGCAGAGATGATTAGGCACACGTCCTCCGTTGCATGCTCGGTGAAATCCGGGCGACAGGTCGGATCCGCGTCCGCAATCAGCGTAAACTTGTGCGGGATAGCAACTGCACCGACCTTCTGCGATGACCACTTCGATTGTTATCTCACTTACGTGTGTCGCATCAAGCCATCATGGCGAGTCGATTCGATGGTCGGGAGGGCCGCCCTAGGGACATGAGTCTTCTCCACCGTCTCTGCACCCTGGAGCGATTATTGATACTGTAATACATGTACAGTACTGGACATGAGGCGGGCAGGTCGGACAGTCATTGCAGTCGAGAAACCGACGCTGCACGATACCGAACAGCACGTCCAGTGCCTCAATCGAGCTGTCCAGGTTTAAATTTCAGCCGCATGTTGTAGCGGATTTTGCAAGAGATGGTTGATGGCGCTGCGTTGAAGCGAGCGCAACATTGTCCGGCGCAATCGAATCATAATTGATGGTGACGTAGACGGGACGGTGTGAAATGGGTCACTAAAATTAGGACGCCAGTTCAAATGGGTCATTGTGTTGCGGCCGAAGTTGTCCTGCACTGCGTTCAGTCATGTTTTTCTTCTTCACTCGAGTTTGACGACTTTGCGTGCATCTGCATCATAAGATAGCTGTTCATGTATCATAAAGTAGATTGGAAGTTTTGTGGAAGCCGTCAAAGTCTGATGACGAATATCATGAAGTTACAGACCAGACAAAAGAAAAGTAAGTGCCTGACTCTGCATGAATATATTGCCGTCTCAATCGAGTCATTCTGCCTCGCTGCGGATGATCAATCGGGCCTAAATTGCCGGTAATTTCTTCTATAGCCTAAAACAAATAACAACCGCACAGGTAAAATGCAAAAAATACGAAACCATGACAAGCCGCCTTTTACAACGGTTTTAAACGGAAGCGATATTGAAAGTTGTACACAGCGAAACGAGGTCAATCTAGTCCCAAGGCGGACGTTTTGCTGGCCGGCTTACGGCCATTTTTCAATTTAAACGATGGCAGTAAACTGCTCGTTCGCTCTGCGGCTGCAGCAGAAACAAAGAAACAACAGGCATTCCTTTGTGTTACAGTACAAGCTTTTTAATAAATAAACATGGATTGCAACTTGGCTCTGCAGCCTTTTGTGCACAACGGCTTTCAGTGTTTTGCAAATGTGAGCCGTGGCTCTCGTTCGACTGTAGTTGTCGAGTCCACTACATGTAGAACCCTACGGTTTGTGTGTTTGCTTTCCAGCGTCGATCTGAAACCACATCATACTCAGTGGCAGCCACTTGCTTTGGGATGCTGCAGATGCTTCACAGTAAACAGCCCGTGTTTCCTCGGGCCGTACAATGCTGCCATGGCACTCGTCTTGCAATATTTGGGCATCATGAAAATGGGTCTAAATTATCCCGTTCTTTGCTCTAGATTATGCCGTTTTTCCCATATACGCCAAATAAACATTTATATCGTTGGAACTAATATCCCTACCCTGTAGCATAGTTTCATCTGGCAAAAGCAATTCTTCTCTACCTGCTAGAACCCAAGTCCCTCCCATTCAGCCTTCTTTCGCGGGTAGGTCCAGCTAGTGACTGCAACTTGCGATATAAAGCGAGTGCGCAATCATACTCTTCCGCCCACAATCAGCAGGTATTCGTTCATTCGCACTTTTACCAGTCAGAAGAGAGAGCATTCCCTCTCACCCTAGAAACCTTTCCATGGCGGTGCTCGAGACGCGCCCACGCGACGACTCAGTCGGGCCCGTCAAGACCATTGAAGACGAGAACCAACTGTTTGACCCCATGCCGATAAAAGATGACGATGAAGAACTAGAGACCGTCAAAAGCAAGCGTCTGTCTAGCGGCACAGCCAGCAGTGACGGCGACACGATCACAGGCGAGCACGCGCGCGTGCCACAGCGCTCTAGTAGCCGCCAGTCCTCGGCCAATAAGCACTTCCGCCGAGCCTCAACCGTAGCAGTGCCGACGGCAGCCCTTCTAGCGAAAAAGGCGGCGCTGGAGCAGGACAAGGACAGCGACAGTGAAGCCGGTGAGACGCCCTCAAGTCTACGACTTACGCGTGCACAGAGCTGGTCCGGCTGTCCACAACGTGGTGCTGCTATTGAGGCTATCGAGAAGCAGCAGGTGCGTTTCCGTTTCTCAACGGCCGCGTCGGCGCGCGAGATCGTGCGCGAAATGTACTCACACCGGCTGCAAGAGTTCCCCGAGCAGTGTCTCATGAAGGCCGAGATGGAGATGCAGCTCGGCTCTGTGTGGCGCAAGATGACGGTCGAGGTGGATCGTGACGGCGTTAACTGCCAGCGCGTGTCACTCTTCCGCAAGAAGACCAAGGAGTTCCAGATTGCTAAAGATGACTTGCTTGCCGCCGCTTTCACGTCTGGCAGTAAGACAAGCGTCAAACTGCACTACATGCTGCCTGGACGGGGCAAGCGGCACCGCCGGCTCATGCGCAGATATCACACTGTGACCCTGCGGTTCGGTGACGAAGCCAATGCCGCTAAGTTCGTGGCGTCGCTGCAACTGTTCGTGAAGTGGCTAGCCCGCGTGCCAGAAAACGTGACGCGACGGATTAAAGTCGTGGTGAACCCCTACTCAGGCAAGCGTCAAGGACGCAAAATCTGGGAGCACTGGAAGCGGCTGATGGAGCTCGCCAACATCGAGTGCGACGTAGAGGAGACACAGTACGGCGGCCACGCGCGTGATATCGGTGCGGCTTTCGACCTCGAGAAAAAGTACGAGGCCATCGTTTTTGTCGGTGGAGATGGCACTGTGAATGAGTTCATGAATGGCGTCTTTTCTCGCGAAGAGAGCGTATGGCGCACGTTGGTAGCTACGACCCCCGTCTCGCTCCTTTGTGCGGGTACAGACAACGCTTTCGGCAAGGGCGTGGGCACTCCCACGCACGCGTCGTCAGTGTATTGCGTCATTAAACGCAAGATCCGACCGCTGGACGTGATGACGTGCCAGGCCAGCAACGAGGACGGATCGACGCGTCTCGAGTTTGCCTGCACGGGCGTGAGTTATGGCATGGGTTCGGATATCGCAGTAGAGTCGGAGTCTACGCGGTGGCTCGGAGTGCACCGCTACCTGTACCTGAAGATTAAGCGCGGTATTTTCGCGCCGCACAAGCACGAGGCCAAGATCAGTTACGTGCTGTCGGACACCACGCCTGTTGATCCTGAGACGGGCGAGCAGATTCTGCGCACTTACTACGAGATCATGGACGACACCGCAGGAGACCAGCATCACGTAGAGCGTTGCAGTATCTACGACGACTCGAACCCGGCTGCCAAGCAATGGACGGGCGACGCCTATTCCATCTTTAACCCTGCCAGCGAAGAGAAGTACGCCGGCCAGTGGCATAGCTTCGAGTCTGAGCTTACGTCGGCTGGCGGCTCCAACGTGTACTTCGAGACCAAGTACGCACACCCGTCAGATGGTAATTTGGACCTCATCTACTCGCGCAAGGGCAACGTGCTGCAGACGGCTGAGATTGCCGTACGCTACATTACCAAGACTTTCCTCGCCTCCGAGCTGGTGGGTTACCACAAGGTGAAAGCGATGGTAATTGAGCCCATTGTGGAAGACGTACTGAACGTGGACGGCGAAGTGTTTGCGGGACCAGGTCCGTTCCGCATCGAGGTGGTGCCGCAGTTGTTGTGCGTGCTGTCTGAGAAGTAGGTGGCCTATTTCATACGTAATTGATATCAAAAGACATCCCAGGACGATAAAAATGTAGTTGTAGTGGCGTCGGTAACATAGTGAGAGGACAAAGGCGCAGAGCACGATCGAAGGGCTCTAGGGGCAAGATGGCGGGTACGAGCGAAGTACCTGCCGCCGCAGGGGTACATGAAAATACATACACGTAAGTGAGTCAGTGAATGCTACAAAAAGAGAGACGTCGTAGGAAGGATATCTGATGGAAACTGGACCATCATATCCTCACCTGTAGATTCCATTCTGCCTGGCGCAATCCTTTACATGGCGTCAGCATTATCAACTGGCTGGTGGCCAACCTCAAGGAACTATAATAATACCGTGGACAAGTTCTTTGATCACAGCCTCAAACTTCGTCTGCGCAGCCAAATGGATACATGTTACTCTGTTAGTGACTACATGGCTACACTTTTCGACGTGTCTTTTTTGTGCCCATTTTTTGAGGTGATACAAAATATTTAGGTCAACGCATTGTCACAAATATGTCAATTTTGGTCCTCGATTCCACAAAAAGCATCTTTGTGTGCACCACTTTAGGTACATTTCACGAAGTGGCGACGACACTGGCTCTTCTTCCCGTCATGACTGCATTCGTCCATGAGTGGCAATGCTGCCGTGGATGCCCTTACGACAGGCTGAGTCTGTTAAAGGGCTATAATGTATACTGATAACTGCACATGGCACAGCATGGGGACTGCTGACCTGCACGAAGAGCGATCTCCTTTTTTTCCAGCCAAAGCGTCAGTTTGTTCGTCCTTTTTCTACCCCCTCCCGTCGTCTCATTGCACCAATGAAATGGCAGCATTTTTTGCTCAGGAAGCGAAGGGGGCCGGCCGCGACATTCAGTTCGGATTGTTGCGCCACCAGCCGCAGCAAAAAGCTCTCGGCATCTGGCCCACGTCAGAAGTCTCCCTCCCCTCCTTGCAGTACCAGGGTAAGGGAAGAGAGAGAGAGAGAGTGTTAACATCTTAGCGCCACTTCGCCATCTAACCAACGTCCATTTCTCGTAAAGACTTAGATTTTCCATCATGTCGTTCCGGTTTCCTCGATGGGGACGTAAGAAGAAGGACAAGGAGCAGAACGCCAAGTACCCGAATGCGGCCGTCCCGCGCGGTCCCCCGTCGGCTCCGGGACGGGCGACGCGTGCTGCTTCGGACTATCCCCATTCGCAGCAGTCGTGGCAGTCGAACGGGACGTTGCCTCCTCAAACCTCCACTTCGGGCGAGTTCGGGTCTCCGTCCCGCGGGACGGAGCTGCCCTTTTCGCACCCTTTGTACGCCATGGACGCTGAGGGAATGATTCATCTTAAAGCTACGGGTAAAGGGCTAGACGACACGGACTTGGCTGTTCATCAGGACGAGATCATCAACACCACTGTTAAGTACGTACAAGACTCGATGCGCAAAGAATTGGGGTTCCGAGAAGTCTTCATTCCCGCTAATAGCACACCCGACGCTCCAGTAAAAGCCAATGTCTTCGTTTCGCGCAACTACGAGACGTGCAAGAAGCTGCTGGTGTTCGTAGCAGTCAGTCGTGGACTCTATCCAGGTCTCTGGAGTCGCGGGTTGGTACTTCGAAAGCCAATGTCTTCGTTTCGCGCAACTACGAGACGTGCAAGAAGCTTCTGGTGTTCGTAGCAGTCAGTCGTGGACTCTATCCAGGTCTCTGGAGTCGCGGGTTGGTACTTCACGCTGGTGTTAAGAGTGGGTCTATGCTTGAATACTTCCGCAAAGCTATGGACGAAGGATACGGCGTCATTGTCGCGAACCCGAACAAGAACGTCATCGTCATGCGTGACGGCAAGCAAAGACTGCAAATCCCTGGATCTTCCAGTCCCGAAGAGCACATGGACTCGCTCTGGGACTCGTACGTTTCGCGCTCCGCCGCTCGACGCGTCTACTTTCTCGGCTATTCATACGGTGGAGTGTTGATCAAATACCTGTTGCAGTCGCGCGGAGACCAACTCATGCGCCGCAACGGTGCAATTGCGCTAATCGAGTCGAGTCATCGCATTGAAGACGGAGATTCGCAGTCGGTTAAGAGCATTTTGGCACACCGTACCATGTATTGGGAAAGCAATGACCAGCTTTTCCAGACACAATTAGACGGTGACGCACCGCATCGTACGGGTTGTACCTGTCTGTCGGCGGGTCGGCCCGCGCGCGCTCACGCGAATCATTACTACGTGACCGCTTTCTGTATTAACAAGATCCAGGACGCGCTGTTCCGTTTCTTGGATACGCGTGACGCCACCACGTACGTAGCTGGTGAGAAACCGGTGCCGGAGCCTCCAGCTTCAGCTCCGGCGTTCGTAGGGAACGGCGTGGGGCCGCCCGGCGCGCCGCAGCTGCAACGTCAGGAATCCGCGCGGCGTGACGCTAACAACTCCAAGATGGGCAATAGCGAGAAACACTGCAACTTGTGCTTGTTCCACTTCACGCTCTTCGACCGCCGTCATCATTGCCGCATGTGCCACCGCGCAGTGTGCAACGCGTGCTCCCGTGATCGCCTGTTCTTGCCCGGATCCAGTACGGCGCAGCGCGTGTGCACTGAGTGTGCGACGGAAGGTCCACGCGCGCCACAGCCACAGCAGCCTCCGAACTTTGCGCGTCTCAACCGCACAACCAGTGACGCTGTGCAGCCGTCCATTTCGTCGTCTACGGAGAGCCGTAACCGCTCGGATACGCAGATGTCCATGCAGTCGAACAACGACCGCTCGGAATCGAACGCCGAGCCGGGGAAGAACTCGAAGCTCAGTGTGGAGGACTTTGATCTGTTGAAGGTGATCGGTAAAGGCGCGTTCGGCAAGGTGATGCTGGTACGTAAGAAGATCCCGGATGGATCCAGCCACCCGAACGCAATCTACGCTATGAAGGTGCTGAAGAAGGCGTCGGTGTTCGCGAAGAATCAGGTGGAGCACACCAAGTCCGAGCGCCGTATCCTGCGTGATATCGATCACCCGTTCATGGTGCGTTTACGCTACGCCTTCCAGAACGAAGACAAACTGTATCTTGTCATGGACTACTACAACGGCGGCTCGCTGTTCTTCCATCTGCGCAAATCGCGCAAGTTTTCGGAGAAGCGCGCTCGCTTTTACGCGGCACAATTGCTCATGTCGATGTCCCATTTGCATGAGCTCAACATCGCCTACCGTGATCTCAAGCTTGAGAATATTCTGATGGACGACAAAGGGTTTATCGCCCTTACGGACTTTGGTCTATCGAAAGAGAACGTTGACATGCCTGACGGTGCCAAGACTTTCTGTGGTACGGCCGAGTACATTGCGCCGGAGTTGCTGAAGGGTTTGCCGTACGGTAAGGCTGTGGATTGGTGGGGCTTTGGTACGCTGCTGTATGAAATGATGACTGGCCAAACGCCGTTCTTCGACCGGAACCGGAAACGCATGTTCCACAATATCTTGCATCGTGACGTGGTGTTCACCCAAGCTTTCTCTGAGGACGCTAAGGATCTGCTAACGGGTCTGCTTCGTCGAGACCCGGCGAAACGGTTAGGCTCAGGCCCTTCAGGTGTGCAAGAAATCATGGACCACCCGTTCTTTGCTAGCATCGACTTCGACAAGCTGTTGAAGCGCGAGGTGGATCCGCCCTTCAAGCCGGTGGTGAGCAGCGAGGCCGATACTGGTAACGTTGCTAACATCTTTACGCGCGAGATGGCTCGCGATTCTCCGGTCACGCAAGAGCTGGGTGCTACGCATCGCGCACAGGCCCACTTTAATGGCTCGCGATTCTCCGGTCACGCAAGAGCTGGGTGCTACGCATCGCGCACAGGCCCACTTTGACGGCTTCACTTACATGCCTGGCAACGATCACCTGAACTAAGCCAAGCAGTGATGAAGATAATAGCCCCGAGGCTGGTCCGATTGTTAGAAGACAACCCGCCCCCACGATGATGAAGTCAAGGGCAAGAGTTTGCAGCGCGGGGAAAGCTGTCAAGATGGCGAGAGAAGCATCACAAAAGTTGAGCAGCGTCAATGGAAAACCCCGTTGCGGTGAGGGGTAAGGGAGACGACACGCGCGAGAGAGCCGTGTCGGTGTGTTTTTGTGTACGAGAAGAAGAGCATGGCGATGGATCTGTTGAGAAGGTTTGCACGGCCGCTTCGAGGCCTGGAGATAAGCTAGCTCTTGTGGAAATGCACCATCTTGGCAGGGAAGTCGCCATTTAGTTTTAGCATTGCGAGTGGCATAAGATGAAAAAGAGAAAATGAATCCATAATGTAGTCTTTATAGTTTTAGCATTGCGAGTGGCATAAGATGAAAAAGAGAAAATGAATCCATAATGTAGTCTTTTATCAGCCCTTCGACTACATGTACTTCTATCACCAAGAGCAACTCCTTGCTTTTTATGTGGAATAAAAGGTCTGTTCTTCGAGTTGTCTTTAATTTTAAAAATGATACAAAACTCATTAAGTATACCATACTACGTAGTACTATTGAAACTCAAGGTAATCCACAGACTAAAATTGACACCAATTCTTTCGCAAATATAGACTACACGCATGAGATTTGGGTCTATTTCTCGTCGACTATGGGCTGAATCACTATTGATAGCAGGAAGAAACCAGCCTAAAATAGAGTTGGAATGGCTACCAGCCAACGGCTTGCGAAGTGCTGACCCCACGTCTTCATTCCCAAAGTTCCCAGCCGTCTGCCAAACTCCCCGCTCTAGTTCCTTCAACTCTTCACTAACTATGAGCATTGTCAATGAGCTCATTCGATTCGGTGATGTCGTCAAGCTACAGACCAAGTCAGCGTTCGTTGAAAGCGCGACACCTCCGTTCTTGTCCTTCTTGGAACTACCTGGCAAGACTCAAACGCAGCTACTTGTCGTCCCTCCTGTTAAGGACGAGGTCAAAGACCGTTTGGTCGAAGCAGAGTTTATTATGTAAGTTTTCCCTCTCCATTCATGCGGGGTTAAAAATCGTTGCTAATTTCTTGTTTTTGGTGGTAAAATAGCTCTCCAATTCGTGGTGACAAACAGCAACCGAATGGTACTCCACTGACTTACCAGACGCCTTTTGTTCTTAAAACTTCCGATGGTAAAGATGGTAGCACTTATTCACTCAACAACAAGGTAGTGGGTCAGCGTGAAGGGATCAGTCTCCAGATCGCAGCTACCAAGGGTGAAATGTACATTCAGATAGAGAAAGAAGACTGCACGAAAAGCACGGATCTCCACTATGGAGCTGACGGTTTAAACCTCCGTGTTGTCGACTCGAATCGTGTCCGCAAGACTCTCAACCACCTCATCACCCACGCAATCAAGCCCAAAGGCGACGCTCTCGGTGGTATGGTCACCTGTGGTGCCAAAGGTACCTCTCTGACTTTCAAGTTCCAGCATGTTGTGGATGCTGAAGGAAACCCCTTGACCGAAACCCGTAAGTACATCACCAACCCACAGGCCCGTCGCTCCAGTATGGAAGGTGTTAGTCCTAGCAAGATGGACCAGTTGGGGCGTGCGGACCGCGTCGATAGCAGCGAGTTTTCAGACGCTGAAGCCATGAGTCGCTCTAGTAGCGTAGCTGGTCTCAACTCCAATCCTGCCAGTCCACGTGGAGTCCGCGCCCACACTTTGGGAACGCCTCTCGATGCTTCTGCAGTTGCTGCACGTCTTCCTGCTAAATCTATCGCTGGTCCTGAGACCCCGACCACCGTCTCAAGTAGCAATGGAAGTGCAAACTCCTTCGGTAAATCAACGACACCTGCTGCTTCTCCCAAGAAGACGGATGCAAAGAGTTCTGTTGCACCTCCTTCTCCTGTGAGAACGCCGTCCGTGAAGATTAAAATTGCTGAGATCGAGGCGGCCACGGCTGAAGCTGCAAAAGCCGACGCAGTCAAGCCGGAGACCCCGAAATCTGCAGCTATGAAGGCTGGTACTATGAAAGTCGATCCGGTCAAGACAACGCAGTCTCAACCTGAGACCAAGACGTCGACTTCGAGTACTCCATTAGCACCTGCCAATACTGCAACTTCAACTTCCCAGGCAACTCCGACTGAGCCTAAGACAGTTCTAGCTGATGCATCAACGTTCCCTCCTACGCCGCTCATTTTCGGCCCCGCACCAGCTCCCGTCGTGATGTCCCCGAAGGCTTCCACTTCACCGAAGAATCATTTTCGGCCCCGCACCAGCTCCCGTCGTGATGTCCCCGAAGGCTTCCACTTCACCGAAGAACAACACCAAGTCTGGAGCGAACGCAGCAACGACCCCAGCGTCGCCTAAGATGTTGAATGAAGAGGAAGTGGCGAAACTCAAGGCTGAAGCGGAGGTGGAGAACATCGCCTAAGATGTTGAATGAAGAGGAAGTGGCGAAACTCAAGGCTGAAGCGGAGGTGGAGAACCTTCAGCCAGCGTGTGGTGCCAAATGCAGCCTCATGTAGGAACGCTCAACAAGAGCGTAGCTATCAGCTCGTAGATTTTCAGCACCTTTGCATATAATAAACCATTTATGAACCCTCCACAATCTTGTTGTAGATACTTGTCATCATCTCACGAGCAGCTTGTGCGTATTCCTCATCCTCCATCACTTTGTGTTCGTGTTTCTGCTGTCGACGTTCACGCTGCAACGCTGCAGCTCTGCTTTCACGACGAGAAATCCTTTCCAGACGCTTTTGTTCCCGTATTTCTCGTTCACGCGCTTCAGTATCTCCAGTAGTGCTGATCATGAAGCCTTCGTCTCTCAGAAAGGGTTCAACCAGTAATCCACGTTGCTGCATGCGTGTAGAATGGAAGCCTTGAGCTGAGTTTTCAAGCACTAAAGGGACGTAAATCGGATCCATTGATCGTGCCAATGTACGCCGTACGAACGCTATCTGCGGTGCTGTAGTCGGTGAGCAAAAGCTTAACCCACGAGGAGCTCCCGGACGCTGACAATCATGAGTTCGCTGGACTCGCTCAAGAGCTTCGGATGCTGTTATCCCATACACTCGTCCAAGCAGTAGTGCTGACACGAGTCCCGTTCGCCCATGCCCCAGACGATATCCCATACACTCGTCCAAGCAGTAGTGCTGACACGAGTCCCGTTCGCCCATGCCCCAGACGACTGAAAATGTACAAGTTCTTACCTAAACGGAGTCTCGACTCTACCTCTTGAAGGAATGAGATCACTTCATCGGTGTTGGGGACGCCGTCGTGCTTTATAGGGAAGTTCAAGAACTCAAGCTTCATCATCCCCAGACGCGCTAACTCGTTTATCGTGCTTTATAGGGAAGTTCAAGAACTCAAGCTTCATCATCCCCAGACGCGCTAACTCGTTTGCTGCCTTTATTGCTTGCTGCTGAGCCAGCTGAAGTCTCTGCTCGAGAGCGTCACGTGCTTTGTTTAACGCGGCTTCATCCGCAGCTTCTTCTTCTTGCTGCTGCTGCAACGTCATTATTGATAACCTCCTCTGATGGTTCTTCGTTCCAGATCCTCCAGCCGCAGCAGCGGCAGATTGAGCAGCTTCGCCATCGAACTCCACCAGCAACTGCTTTGCGAGTTCTACGTGGCGTTTACTCATGTTCTCAGCTCCCTTTAACTCGCTGCAAAGAGCTTCGTACGTGGAGCGAACCTGACGCTCATAACTCCAGTCAGTTTCAGCTGCCATCTCCAATTTCTTAAGCTCTTCTGGTTCCAGTAGACAGACAAAGACACTAATTTGCTGCAGAAGTACACTGGTAGCGAAATCGGTACGTGAAACTAGTCGTCGTGCTTCACGAAACGCAGGACCAATTGGGTAGGCACCAGCAAGAATTCGAGCTCGAATGACCCAGTAAGACGTATCTGCTGGGCCAGTGTGGTTAGCACGAAATAACTTGTATGTAGCCATGTCTTCGATCACCACTTGGGTACCAGGTGTGGCTGTCTTGTCTTGAACCGTGCGTCGGAGCCATGTCTTCGATCACCACTTGGGTACCAGGTGTGGCTGTCTTGTCTTGAACCGTGCGTCGGTGAGCTCCTATACGTGGAAGTTTAGGTAGCATCGCCTTCATTCCGTGACTTGGATGCCAGTTAAGAGCTGATGAAATGGGAGGAGCGCTGGGACCTAGCCTTCATTCCGTGACTTGGATGCCAGTTAAGAGCTGATGAAATGGGAGGAGCGCTGGGACCTACAGCTACACGCCAAGCTTTCAGCGCCAGTCGCTTCTGTTCTTCGATCTGTCGAGTAAGGAAAGCGTAAAGCTTTCGTGCTTCCTTTTGTCGTCGTCGATACAGCTCCAAAACATTTACTGAAGAATCTGTTGTCATGCTCAGTAGAAGCTGGCGTTCATTTCGTCGTGTTCTCTCAGCAACTCGTCGAGCCCAGGATTGTAGAACGCCAACTGCTCGTTCACGACTTTCTTGCTCTTCTCGTTTGCGATGTCGCTTCACATACTCAAGCCAAAGCTTCCAGGCAAAACCTGCGTAGACGAACAAGAGCTGGTTCAGAATTGCGCGAAGATGCTGTCGACAGATACGTTCTGGAAACACTAACTCGTGCTGTGCTAGCATGTAAACACGAATCCGGGTAGAAGGAGGCCAGGGCGTCCCCAAGTCCTCATTTTCGACAGTACTTAAGCCACTTTCAAACGACACAGCGTCTTCTTCGTGCAAATGATCTGTACGTCCAATTGTCTCCATCCATTTGCGAAAATCCCATGTGCCTTGAACAAGCTCTTGGTAGAAACGAGCGTCGTCTTGGCGGGTCAGCCGTACGCCAAACTCACTGCTGAGTGTTGCAGCCGTCTCGTCTACTATCTCGTCCAGAATCGGAGAAGACGGAAAAGCTTCAAGACTCCTTTCATCATCGTCTAGCGAGTGTTTGTCTTTGCAGAATTTGCGCCATCGCTTTTGTATCCGTCCACCTGCCACTTCTCGACGAAACTTGGCGCGCGCGATCTGCTCAGCTGTAACGACAGCACGTAAAGCACCAAGTTGAGTAGGGAAGACGCCGATTTCATGTGGCCAGAAGGTTTCGCCAATGTCTTCTTCACTGTTAGTAGAGAAATCCCAGCCAGGAAGTGGAAGTGTTGCGCGATAAAAGCCGTTGGGGAGAGTTTCTACACCTCGTAACCAAAGTACGCGGTGATAAAATGTGTCTCGAGTTGAAGTCGTGGTAGGCTCTCGGGTTATTAAAGTACCGTGCAGTAATTCACGGGACCAACGAGCGCAATCTGAAGCATGAAAGAAGATGTTTGTTCCTGCAGGTAACGAAACTCGAGACTCGTCTAGCTGTGTCGTCGCACAGAGTGGCGGATCAATAATCGCTTTTGTGACTGCGGATGGAGTAGGCGGAGAAGACTGAACTGGTAGATCAAAATCAGTTTGAGACTGAATTTCAAGCTCTTGGTTGACGCTATTGGATCGGATATTGTGTTGAGATAGAGCCGAGATCTAACACCAACGAGTTAGTCGCACGATGGTAGTATG
>JAIKVB010001058.1:0-15963 GCA_024679045.1 Phytophthora brassicae
CACACTCTGAAGTGTAGCTGAAGATCCACTCTTCGCCGAATCTAATAGTGTAGCAATCTTTTGCATAAACACTGAATCGTTAACTGTATCGCGAGATTCGTCGTAGAGCTGTCCTAGCTCTGTCAAGAGCTTGTTCCATTCCAAGCCTTCCTGTTCAGAACTCAACGAAGCCGCTCGGGTATAGGCAGTCAAAGCCTCAGTATACAGTCCGAGACGGTGTTGAGCAATACCTAGAGCATGCCATGCTTGAGCATTAAATGGGTCTCGTTCCAGATACTTCTTCAGGTAAAACATCATTTGCTCATTGCCATGTTCTGGAGCTTGTGTTATTGACTCGCCAACACTCGCTCCATAGTCCAGTAGTGCCATACTCAAACCCAATAAAGCATCCAGATCCAATCCGACTTGTAGTGCACAGTCGAACGCTTCTATCGTTTTCCTCTGTTGAGTTGCTGAATTGGCTTGGCGACGAGCTAACATCGCATATCCATTCCACATAGAAGGGTTGCTTGGATTGATGCTTTGCAACTGCAAAAACGACTTATGAGCCAATGACGCTGTCGACGGCACGGCATCAGCTTGACTGAGATAAAACATACCCAGATTTGCCCATGTAGCATCGCTACTGTTGCCAGTTTGAATCGCTCGCGCCCAAGCGAACTGCTTCACCAGGAGATTGTCAGATACAAGAGCCAATCCATTCCACGCCAGCGAGGAGGAAGGATCTTCCTGAAGGGCCAACTTGAAATTTGTCGATGCTTTTGCCTTTAGTTTCGAGACTGTAGCACCTACGCCACTGTTGGAAAGGTTCTTCTCAATGGAGAAAGCTGAGCTGAGGATGCCGTTCACATTGCTTAGAGCCTGAGCTTCGTACCAGTAACTGAGACCGATATCGTAAAATCGTTCTGCAGCCACAGCATCCGGACCATCAACTGTTTTCTTTTCACCCTTTTCAGCAAGTAGTACAGCAGCTTCATACGCCTTCCTTCCTGCGCTGATAAACTCGACCCAAGTCGAATTTTCACTTGAAAAAGTGTCTGGGGACAAGTAGAATGCGAAGCAGTGGATGTCACCAATTAACTTGCAAGCTTCAACAGATCCAGAGAGAGCAGAGGTAGATGGAAGCTTTTTCATCAGCTGTGATGCCTCCTTGAGATTCTCAGCAGCATTACCATACAATCCCTCAGCGCATAAATATTTGGCTTGTTGGAAAAGCAGGTCAGCGTAGAGCATGGATGCTACTGTCACGTCTGGCTCGCCATCAGATAATTCACCGGTGACAACTGGTTTAATACGCTTTAACGCATCATCAAAAAGCAGCAACGAGCCTTCAATCCGAGCCAATTCACAGCGAACACACCAGCTTTCCTCCCCCAGCTCAATAGCTTTCAAATAGGATCTCTGCGCGGAAACTTGTTTGTCAAAGTTCTGGTAGATATGCGCCAGAATAACCCAATAGCGAGAGTTCAGAGGATCATTACGCAGAACAAGGTGCATCTTTCCCACTGCTAGTTCGTCGTTTTGTTCCACCAGGTGCTGAGCCAGTTTTAAAAGTGCCCATGTAGGGGCAGTCTCCTGATCCTCCGTCACTCGTTCCCACAGCTTCACGTTCGCGTCATACTTTCCTTGCTGCTCGTACAGGCTGCTTAGAGCCATTCCTGCTAATTTGTCAGTGGGAGAAATGGAAAGTGCCTTCAAGAAACACTTTTCAGCACGTAGAACATCGTTGGCGACTTCTTCGTACCATTTACCGAGCCAAGAGAAGATCTCCGCATCAGACGGCGTCAGCTTCGCGGCCTGTAAAAGATGACCAAAGCATCCTGTTTTTGCTGTCTGATGAGAGTCACCAAGGTGCCAGTACACGATTGCCAACCGCTTAAGTGTTCGTCCCTTGGCAAAGACGTCGGTATCGGGCACCTTACCAGCGTTTGCCTCTAGTAGCGCTTGGGATTGCTGGAAATCGCCAAGTTGGAATTGAACCCACCCTCGCGTACACAGCACAGCAGCAGTCACACTTTCGTCCTCCATTTTGGATAACGAAACATAGTCAATCACATCGAGAGCCTCCTTAAACTGCGCCTTCCTAGTCAGCAATTCTGCTGCTGCGATGGCTGATTTCACCACAAGATGAAGGTCTTCGCTTTCCATAACTTCACGATAGTTCTCTAACGCCTTCTCCATGTCACCGGAGTACTCACAAGCTGTTGCCGTCATGAACAACACCTTAACTTCCGAATACCTGCATTCCCAGTTCGCATAGGTTAGACTCTATACCGAACTCAAGAAAGATCTAATCACTTACAGAGATGGAAGTGGACCTTCAGATCCAAGAGCTTTCGCCTTAGCAGCCACTACTGTCTTGGCCAACGCCAAACGATTCAAACAACCTTCCACATCGCGAGCTGCAAGTGCCAGTGCTGCCAATTCGACTTGAACACGAATGCAGAGAGAACTTTCTTGAAAAGAAGAGGAGGAGTAGCCGGTCAGTGCTTCCACAAAATTTTCTCGAGCCTGTTAACATTAGACATTTGCAAGGTCAGTATTTAAGTTGCCACGAATGTTAGTAGACATAACCTCACCGTGCTACTGTTTCCAAGCCGTAAGCACTCCACCGCCTGAAACACGAGAGCCATTGGGCTCTTAGGATGGTTTACAGTCAACCTGGTTGCCACTTCCTGGGCTCTTTCCAAGCTGATAGCTGTCGATTAGAACGTCATCAGGAACAATTATCAACATTAACAACCAAACCCAACAGGTAATGAATGAGACGTATGCAATACGTACGATTATCCTGGTCTTCACTACGAAGTAACAAGAACTCGGCCGGGATCTTGGAATCAGGAAACCAATTGATGATGGATGTTGCCAATGCATCGACAACCTTCAATAAAGTTGACTTCTTTCTTGAAGCTTTTAATGTATCCAAGTGGAAACGCATAAAGAAAGCAATTGCAACATCCATCCGCTGTCGAAGAGCATCGATCTCTTTATTCTGAGCTGTCCAGTCGGTACGAGAAGCAACAGCAAAGAACTGGTGGGAGATTTCTACCATCGAGTAGCTTCCCAAACAATCCGACAGGCTGAAGCCAGGACGCTACGCCAAGAACCTTAGTTAACAGGTCGTTCATCCATCCAAAAAGCAAGATTTTACCTGCAGCAGATCAATCAAATCCAGCCAAATATTCAGTGGTGGCGGTAGCTCTTCGTTCTCCGTTTTTTCAAGCGAAATCTGTCCGAAATCTCCATCGACGTCCCCCACAAGGGAATACCAGGAATCAAAAGCCTATACCAGAGCACCAAACGTAAGCAAAACACATTTTTGTCTGTCTAACATAACCAAATAACCAACCTTCGGAAGCAGTTTCAGCTCCATGGCAGTGTCCGCCACCTCCGCGACCCATTTCTGACACCTCTTGATCTTCTTTCCCCTACAATCACAGTCGTATTAGCCCATCAGTTCCTTACAGTGTTTTATACATGTAACACACTTTAAATTAAGGTTCACTAGCTGCTCCAGCGGTTCCAGTTTGCTCTTTACGTCTTTTGTGGCTTCAAAAAGGTCCACAAGGTACTGTAAACAGCAACGCACACGTCAGTCTCATCGTTAGCCACCACAATAAGGTCCCTGTACGAATTTGCACCTTCCAAGGCGCCGGCATATCCGGCTTAAGATCTGCCGCTCGACGATACGCGTCCTCACAGTCTTCCCACTGACAATACGACACATAATTAATACAATACATACGAGCAGATCTTTTCAACGCACCTCTTGCAGGTGGAAGCTGGCGAGTCCCACGCACATGAAGGCTTGGAAGTTATTGGGGTCAAACTGTGTCACACGTCGACCGGAATCCTGCGCCTCCTGGTAGCGCTCGGCCTTGAGGAAGGCCGCTGCGTCTACCAGCATCTGCCGCAGCAAAGTTGCCGACATTTTGATTCGTTTTTTATGAATTTGTCCTACGGATCACAATTATGTCTGGGCTTATTCGCCGGACGTAAAAATATACCCCGGACGTAAAAGTAAACTCACGTGTAAAAAGTAGACTCAGACAAAAAGTAGGTTCAGTCGCAATTCCTGTTTGGGTCATTTGCCCATTTCACCCAGGACGAAGCATGTGGAAAGCTGTCTTGCGGCGCTCCCTCGCATCTCCGCTGAGTAGACACCCTCGGACTCTGCAGACCACACGTCTCTCCTCCACGTTGTCACCCCCTTCGACGCGATGTACGTGGCAGTTTGAGTGGATCTGGGATTGAAGTGCTCCATCTGGTGCGGAATTGGGTCTTTTGACATGATGATTGGGTCTTTTTAGCTACCCAGAATGCGCAGGTGGCGGCGGCGACATTAGCAGCGGCTGGTGTAGGCTACCTATTCGTGACAACGGAGCGTCAGAGCGAGCAGGAGAAGCAGCAGCGTGAGCAAGAGATTGAGAGGGAGCGCAAGCTGAGTGGACGTCTCGCAGCAGAACTAGTGGCGGCTGAAGCTAACCAGAACAAGTTGGACTGGAAAGCCACGCTAGAGCGCGTGGTGCCGGCCATCGTGTCGCTCAAGCTGAATTCACCCAAGGTGGGGTCTTTAATGGTGGATGTGACATCACAACTCCTAACTGGGTTTTATGGATTGGGTTTTATAGTTTTTCGACACCGAGTCGCCGGGCAATGGATCAGCCACAGGATTCGTTGTGGACGCCGAGAAAGGGATTATTCTGACGAACCGCCACGTTGTGGGTCCAGGACCTATCGTACGGTAAATGGGTTTTATTGAAAAGAGGGGTGAATATTGACGTTTTTGTTGGGTGTTATTAGGACGCTGAAGCAGTGTTCCAGAATAACGAGGAAGTACGTGTAATCCCCATTTACCGTGATCCTGTACATGACTTCGGCTTCTTCCAGTTTGATCCAGCGGTGAGTTTTCTTTTTCTTTTAGTTTTGTAACATAGATTGCGTTTCTGATTAGTTGTTTGTTATGGTGGGAACAACAGGATGTGAAGCACATGTCGGTGCCGTCACTGCATTTACAGCCAGAGAAGGCTACAGTTGGAACAGATATTCGGGTGGTGGGGAATGACGCTGCTGAAAAGCTCGCCATTGCTAGTGGCACGCTGGCGCGTCTTGATCGTGACGCGCCGAACTATGGCTATAACAACTACAACGACTTCAACACGTTTTACTACCAAGCTTCATCAGGTAAGGTTTTACGAACGGTTTGGTATCGCTCTGTTAAATTCTTAAAGTAAATGTCTGACAATGCTGTGATTACAGGAACAACGGGAGGCTCCTCGGGCTCACCTGTGCTCAGAATTCTTTAACTAAATGTCTGACAATGCTGTGATTACAGGAACAACGGGAGGCTCCTCGGGCTCACCTGTGCTCAACCATGATGGTGATGCTATTGCTCTAAATGCTGGCGGAAAAGTCGGCACTGCCGCTTCGTTTTATTTGCCATTAGATCGTGTAAAGCGAGCATTTGACCTAGTTCGAGAAGGTAAAGCGCTGGCGGCAAAGTCGGCACCGCTGCTTCGTTTTATTTGCCATTAGATCGTGTAAAGCGAGCATTTGACCTAGTTCGAGAAGGTAAAGACGTGCCTCGCGGAACTATTCAAACCATTTTCAACTACAAGCCTTTCGACGAAGTGCGTCGACTTGGTGTAGACCCCGCTACGGAAAAGCTCGTTCGCTCGACTTTTCCGTTGGAGACAGGCATGCTGACAGTGGCAGAAACTATCCCGGGCGGTCCATCAAGCAAAAAACTGCAGCCAGGCGACGTTTTGGTTCGTGTTAATGGGCATCTTGTGACCCGATTTGTGCCGTTGGAAGCCATTCTCGACGACAATGTTGGCGATGAGGTCGAGCTTCAGGTTGAGCGGTCCGGAAAACTAGAGACTCATAAGGTGCAGGTGCAAGACCTGCACGCAGTCACTCCGTCACGTTTCATCGAAATCGGTGGGGCAGTAATTAACCCACTATCCTACCAGCAAGCTCGTAATCACGCTATGAGCCCTGGAGCTCCGTATGTTGCAGACCCGGGCTACTTTCTGCAGCGCTCCCGAATTGGGCGTGGTGCAATTATTCACTCAGTGAATGGCGTGAAGACACCGGATCTTAAGACGCTTAAAAACTACCTCAAGCAGTGCAAGGACCGGGAACGCATTGTTGTAAAATTCTCCAAACTGACGGACAAATCGGAGAAGGTTGAAGTGGTGCATGTAGACCGCAGGTGGTTCCCGTTCTGCGAGTATGTGCGCGATGATAAGCTCGGAACGTGGCATTGTGAACGATTTGCGCCACCTAGCAATGCGAACGACGGCAAGACGGACAATTCCAGTGCAGATAAACCTATCGGCTCAACGACAACGCTGCCAGGCAAAAACCCAGTGGAGAACAAACTTGCGCGATCGTTGGTGACGGTTGACTTTGACCGACCGTTTAGTGTGAACAGTTTATCAACGTCGAATTACCGCGGTACCGGACTGGTGATCGACGCGAAGAAGGGACTTGTGGTGGTGGATCGCAACACTGTTACGGACTCAATGGGCGATGCTATGGTGACCTTCGCCAGCACCATTATCGTCCCAGCTCACGTGGTATTTGTCCATCCGGTGCATAACTTTGCCATTGTACAATACGACCCGAAACTTATTGGGTCAACACCTATTGAAAGCTGTCAAGTGGCATCGGACGCATTGGTGCCTTCTGATCCGGTGTGGCTGGTTGGTTTGATGAGCAGCGTGGGGCGTAGTGGCCATTCTGACCTTGTTTCCCGCGAAACTATTGTGTCTGGCGTCAAGTGGATTGGATTGCCCATACCCAACCCACCACGGTACCAAGAACACAATCTGGAAATGGTTTCACTGCAGGACGTCGTTGGTACTGAAGGTGGCGTTGTTTGCAGTGACAAGGGCGAGGTCAGTGCGTTTTGGGCTTCGTTCTCGTTTCAACAGCAACGTCGTAACTCCAAGGTAGAGAGTCAATTTAATCGCGGTATTCCGATGGATTTGATCATGGAAAGCGCGGCGCCGCTGATGCGCGGGGTGACGCCAAAAATTTACGATCTCGGTGTTGACTTTGAGCACTTGAGTCTAGCTAAGGCCCGAGAACTCGGTCTCGGCCAGGCTCTTTCCGAGATCTTAGAGAAGGATGCGCCCGATCGCCGAACAATCTTGAGTGTAGCACGACGTTGGGGTGGCACTGAGGCTCAGGACGTGCTCAAGAACGGCGATATTTTGGTTGCTGTGGATGGCAAAATCGTGACAAGTTTTCGTGAGGTGGAACGCTGTACTCAGAAGCCAGAGGTGCAGCTCACAATTGTGCGTGATGGCCGTGAAATGCAGCTGGACGTGAAGACTCTCTTCATGGAGCGTACGGAGATCAACCGCATTGTGTTTTGGCAGGGTTTGCTTTTACAAGCGCCGCCACTGTCCGTATCAGCTCAGCGCAGTATCTCATTGGAAGACGGTATTTATGTGTCCTGCCGGTATTCGGGCTCACCAGCGGCACGGTATGGCCCACCACCCACAAGTCGGATTAAGGAGATCGATGGCATTAAGATCTCAAGCATCGACGATTTCTTGCGCGTTGTCACCGAGAAGTCTGACAACGATTCAGTCCGTATCAAGTACACGGACCTCAGTGGCAAGGACCGCTTAAGTACGCTGAAGCAGGAGCCAAAATACTGGCCCACCAGTGAATTGATGCACGAGGGAGGTGAATGGAGCCGTGTCCAGCATTAGAAATCCTTTTTTCTGTTAAAATGGCATCTCTTGGACATTTGGACACTACAGTTGCTGCATTCCCTATCAGCAACTTAACAAAGGACGTAAATGAACAAAATAATTGGACCCAGTTTATGAACTTGCGCCTTTAAGTTTTAAAACGAAGGGCTGGGCAAGACAATGTTTTCTTGATTTTAGATCCAAACTATGAATTTGGTATATTATACTACCAAATTTACTTTTACCAAGTCTACTGCAGGTCGATATAATGATGTGTTTTGTATGGACAAAGTTGAAGTTATAGACCAGTGTTACCATCTACTATTCGAGACGCAGCAGCTGGAACATGTACGCATATGCTCCAGTGAGTCTTTACTGGGGTACCTGCCTACATACCCGTCAATATGTTCTTGGCTCAGCGCCTGGGGAGTGGTAAGTAAAGTACAAAAGTCCGAATGGCGAAAAGTACCGACGAGCCATCTGAGTGTCCGCATACTTGCAGATAAAGATGGTCATCACCACGCAATCTCCACTCGATGGTTATCCCGCGAGATACAAATACGATCGTGGTTGGTCGTACGCGCAGACGAAAACCCGATAGCTAGCTCCCGAAGAAGTTCATTCCCAAAACTCCTCACTTGAGCTCACATTCAACAGCTCTCGTGCCGTAGAAGAACTTCTCTCCAGAACAGACCAACAAGAGCAAGCAAGTTTTCTCTCGCTCTCCCTCACAAAAGCATATCCTATTCATAAGCCGAGAATGTGGAGCAGAAGCAAGATCATCGCCCTATGCGTCGCCGTCGTGGCTCTCACCAAGGATGCTTACGCAAAAGAGGAGGCCGCTCAGACCTTCGGCCTCCTTGGAGGTTTGCACGGCGGTGGCGGTGGCGCTGGTCTCGGCCTCGGGAAGTACGGAGGTGGTGCTGGTGTCGGCGGCATTGGGGCTGGCATGGGTGGTCTTGACAACTACGGCGGTGGCGGTCTGCAGGGTGGCCTCGGCGGTGGAAATTACGGCTTTGGCGGGGGTGCAGGCGCCGGCGGCATTGGAGCTGGTGTAGGTGGTCTTGGCACTGACTACAGTAACGGCAATGGAGGTGCTGGGGTTGGCGTTAGCGGAAATGCTGGAGGTGTTGCTGGAGTTGGTGGGTATGCTGGAATTGGTGGGGCTACTGGTGGTGCGACCCCGAGAAACTACCGCAAACTTCGCTCGGAATGAAATGGAAAATCTTTCAACCTCTACATCACTCAGCCACAAATGCCTTTGCTAGAGTACCAGCGGACTTCGTAGGTATCTCTGTAGAGTGGTGTAGGATGTCTGTTCATGCGTTCAATATTAGTTGCATATAGTAGTGTATAGTTTAGTCTGTCGTAAGAAAAATAATATATTTGTTGCTAGTGTTCATTTCTGTCTTCGATCAAGCTGCCTCTTAAGCATCGTTAATCGATGAAGCCGGTCATGACCACAACACTGTCCGACGGCTTGAGTGTGGACTCACCCTGGGTGTCCTCGGTCTGTATCATATCCGTTGATCGTAAGCAGAATGCACTGATAGTGGATCTTGCTCTTGCGCAGCGTTCGAGTGAACATATAAACCAGTTACTTTGCAAAGGAAAAAGTGTACTTCAAAGTACGCCCTATGGGTAGATCATCTTGCTGCCATGGAGACTGCCATCATTTTTTTAGTCGTGTGGGTAAAGACGAAAACCCAACTAGACTATAGCACTTTCAGCGTTGATGTGAGTTGTGAGTTACCTTGCACACTGCAGCTTTACATGGTAATAAAATTCAGAGCTGTTCCGTGAGAAAGCGCGACTGTGTTTTTCAAATAACAAGGTCATACACGCTCGTTTTGGGAGCGGAAACGCAGACGAGATTTAGGTCGACTCTGGACCTGCATAGTTTGATTTCAAGTGTGAAGGCACCGAGAAGTCTGTTCCTAATTTCATGGGCATCCAAGGAACTGGTTGGGTATTTGCAGGGCCTCCGAAAATAACATTGACGAAAAAATTATTTGCATAAATAACCGGAAGTTATGTATTTCGATCTGACTTGGGCCTCACTGCAGTAATTTATTTACCTGACGAAAGTGATTCCATCATTTATCACAGGGGAATTTGAAACATTATTTTGAGCATCTCTCAGCTCCAAAATGCTTGGTCGGCAGTACCCCCTGCCAGCTCCAAAATGCTTGGTCGGCAGTACCCCCTGCCAGCTCCACCAAAACTTTTAGTATCGCTCGGGTGACGTTCGGCCAGCAGCGGCACGGCCTGCTGCCACTTACCCTCGAGACGATACTTTTTCTTCGTGAAAACCGCTCGTACTGGGATGCAAGCACCGTTAACAGTCTGAGTTAGAAGCCAGCTTGCAGTGACTAATGTGTCCATAATGGGATAATTGATTTTGTTGAGCTACTGCATCCCATTATTTATTTCGCGTTAGGAAGAGCTCCAACGCATAATGTACTGCCTTCTCTACTTCTTCATATATATCAATGTTATTTTCGGAGGCCCTGGGTATTTGCTTTAGTTACCAGGAATAATAAGAGTTGCGGTCCAATGTATACGCAGCAATTTAAGCTGAGTACGTGGGTACGACCTTGGGATGTGAGTTGTGCAGGCATGTTTACTCGAAGCTCTATATTTTTTCTAAGTGATATTTGTAACGAAAGCCACTTTGCTGTCAGAAGTGCCACGCCATTGACGCTAACCATGCAGGTGACGAAATACCAATCGTGTTTCCGGTAACCACAAGTGGCATTACAAGAACTGGACAAGTAGTCAGCTCAAACACGAACGCAAAGTTACCACTTTATTAATACCAGTGGACAAACCGGGGTGCGTGACTTGCGATCAAGTCTGTAGTTTAGGTGGGGTATTAAAAGTTAGCGTTAGTATATTATAATATACTACACTCTACACTACACTGTAAACTGTTAAAATAGTCTGTACGATCTATATACATTGTGTACATGTACTGTAGGGTCCGAAGTTATCGGTAATCTATTACGAAAACATCCGACCCAACAGACGATCCGAAAACACCCGACCCGTGGGTCGCCCACTGACGATCGAAAACATCCGACCCACAGACGATCCGAAAAATATAAATGAACTCTATCCTAGAGTCTATGATCTCGAGTGTCGATTTGTAGCAAGCTCTACCAAGTAAAGGATCGTCGTTTTGGCAACCTTCTGAACGTTCATCTTGCCTTAAGTAAAAGGATTGATCTTTATAGGATACTAATGTTTGACGTTGTAGAGCGACCAGTGCGTTTTAGCCACAAATATAGTAGGAGCCTCGGTTTAACGTAGCATTCCAGTTATAGTCGTGGATGGCAAGATGATTTTATATAGTAGGAGCCTCGGTTTAACGTAGCATTCCAGTTATAGTCGTGGATGGCAAGATGATTTTTAGAGAGTTCCACCGTACTGTCTGACGTCCAACTCAAAGTAATTCTACATGTAGTGAGGGATAAATGGGTCTCCATCCCTATCATATCTACCTCCAAACGTCTGAAGCCAGGAAAATGTAGATCTCTCCCAAGTCTCATTTTCCAATTCGACCTTCAAGCCTCAAGCTCATCCAGTCTCACTTCAACATGACAGGAGATGGATACATCGCCATGTCTCCCAAACCTGTTGACACTAATGAACAACGCTCTTGCAATAGCAAAGCAAGTGGACCAAGTTCAACGACTGCTGCCCCAGCTCTAGAAATCTCATCACAAATGGCACTTGAAGTGTTAAAGCTCGATGAGAAGCACGCCGCAGACATGAAGAAGATTATCCTCGCTATCCTCTCCTTCGGTATCTTTGTCGCTGCAATGTTCCTTCACATTCCAACTACCAGTATGTATCAACAACACTATGGGGTTTTCTCGGCGCTTGCAACATCAGGCAGTGAAACCATCACGGATCACTCTCCCGTCAAGTTTTACAATATCGAAACCATTCCTGACGTCTTCGACTGGCTCAACAACACTTTCATTCCGGAAGTTTTCGATACTACCGACTACAATGGAGCTACTCTACCAACTGATCAATGGGGTCGAATTGCTACTTTCAACAAAGTATTAGGTGCCGTTCATTTTGAAGCGACTTACATGGAACCAGGAGACTGTGAAATGCCATCGTCTCTCACTGATATGTACACGACTTGTTTCAATGCGAAAAGCACCACGAAAAACGATATTTTCATCAGTTTTGCGATGAACACGTCTGTTGCTACCACACTACTAACAACCACGAAAGAAGGCGGCAAATGGCTAAATTCCTCAACGTCACAGCTTCTCATCACTGTAATCACACTTAATGCTCAAGTTTCAGGTTACAAATTCCTCAACGTCACAGCTTCTCATCACTGTAATCACACTTAATGCTCAAGTTTCAGGTTACGCAGTGACGAAGCTGCACCTGGATTTCAAAGATGGAGGATACATTAAACCCAGCGCTTCCACGACCGCAACACTATTGGATCAATATCCCTCCACTACTCCTATCGTGCTTGATGTTCTTACACTACTGTGGTTTTCGCCCTGGGTTCTCATTTCTACAATCATCTTCAAGAGAAAAGCGTATGAGAAGCAAGATCATCCCGTTGAAAAGTGGCTGCCGTTTGTAAAGAGAGAAATCGGAATCTTAGCATTTCCTGATGGTTGGTCGGCTATGGATTTCCTTCGAGGCCCCAGTGTTTATCTCTTCTACATTACAGTATTTATCACTCAAGCTGTCATGATGAACTCGGAATTCAGACGCAATCTTGCGAGTATTGGAGAAGGTGGCCCCATTGATGATGAAGTGAATGAGAAACTGAAATCTATCACCAAGTCCTTTGGACTCATCGCCAGTCTTACGGTCTTGCTGCGAATTCTTGCTACTGTAGCCATTTTCGCACTGGGGCTTCGAATTCTCAATACTTTTCGGGATCATGTTGGGCTGAGTATCTTGACGCGAACAATGGGAAGTGCTGTGAAAACGTTTGGGACTTTCTTTGTGATCTTTGCCATTGTTTTCGTAGCGTTTGCTGCAGCTGGTACAGCGCTGTTTGGTGATCGTGTGCAAGAGTTTTCGTCACTTTTAAAAGCAATGAAAACTTGTATGAACATGATTTACGGCGAATTTGACTTTGAAAGTATCAAGAATATTGACTACTCGGTCGCGTATTATTGGGCGTATATGACAATGGAAACGTTTGTGCTCTTGAATATTGTGCTTGCTATTGTAATCGATGCGTACCAAAAGCAAAAGAAGAAGACAGATAAGAACAAATGCTGGATGTTTTGGCGGGTAACCAAGAACGTTTTTCGACAATGGCTAGCAAGCGTGAACGATTTAGTTCGGACTCCATTTTGCTGTCGAGACAACGGACGCCATAATGTTGTTTTTTGGGGCAGAATTCGATCAGTTGAATTGCAAGATAAAATTGATACTATGGGGAGAAAAAGTGAAGTACTGTTTTGTACTGCCGAGACTTTACACGAATGGTTCCCTGATGCGACAGAGGAAGAGTGTGAGGCGACAATGGAGCACATTGCAGTGGAGCAGAAGCACCAATCCACACACGATTTACTTGATAGTTCCACAAATCTTAACGGATCTCATGGATCACCATCGCTGCTAAGTCCAGCAAGAAGTTACGTCGCCTCACCTGCACACAAACTTAGTCATCAATTGTCTGAAGATGAGTTTGTAAGATTGGATATGGAGAAAATGATGTCTCGTATGGACTCTCTCCAACAAACGCTGGATATTTTGGTCCAGCAGATGACCAAGTAAAAACAAAATCGCTCTAATATTCTGCTCATGTATTCTAACTGTCAAGTTGTCGCCATTATATATGTCCATATAGTTGTAATTTCTTGCTAGCTGTTTTTAATTGTTTTATACAAAAATCAAACCCTTCGGACAAAATTAAATACCCATTTCAACTCCATCTTTTTATTATTTATTATTTTTGTTTACAACGACTGAGAAATTGTGCCCACCAAATCTGCCAGAGTCATCGACGGCTTAGTGCGATTCCGGAACCGTTTCTGTAGTTTGGTTGCTAGTCGATTGAGAGCCATCACATTAATTAACACAAAAATCTTGTCTCCAGGATAGACAATCGTGTCTGATGACGGACACGTATACACATAGGGATATGGTGCACCTCCTGGGCCTCCTTTTGCACGTAACAAGCCAATTGGAAGAGTATTCGCGACTCCTGACGTCATGTATTCAAACAGTTCCCCATACAACAAGACTCGATCACGCAGTTCCTTTGGCACATCGTACAGTACAAAGCAGCTTTTCCCATCCAAAATCTTGCGAATAAACATATTAAGCGATGGATTGAAGAAACTTTGGATCAGTAAATCATCGGCAACGTACGAAGGAAACAGCGCTCCATTCATAAATCGTTCTTGGAAGAAAGTATCATTAATCGGCAACGTACGAAGGAAACAGCGCTCCATTCATAAATCGTTCTTGGAAGAAAGTATCATTGTCTTCGCCATTGTAAAGACTCTCAAATGTCGCTTCAATCCCATGAGATTCCGCTCCATACGTCGTCACTTGTTGTGCTGCAGTTCTCAAACTACCGAGAAAAAACGTTTGAACCGCAGAAATCATGTGACTAACCACTCGAGACTTGCGTTGTACCCAATTTTGCTTCTTCACACTAGATCCTCGACTTTGTGGGAACCACTCGAGACTTGCGTTGTACCCAATTTTGCTTCTTCACACTAGATCCTCGACTTTGTGGGACACTATCACGCGGTGTGGAAGTAAGCGGTCCACGAAGACTTGACAATCGTGACTTGACATCGTATTCACCTTCCATTTTATCCACAAAGTCTTCTACTTGGAGCTTCCGCGTCGAGCCAAAACTTGCTACTGGATCCAGAAAACGGTTGTTGTTGACATCTCGGAGCTCGATAATGGTGAAAATCTGGTTACGTTGAAGCGCCGAATTCACGAGAATGGCGTTAAAAATCGCCTTGGAGTCGTCGTATCCCGCTTCGTTCCCTTGTGCTAGAACGACAATAGAAGACGCCGTATAAATCCCAGCTGCAGCGAGAACGTGGTGGTTCTGAGGAGATCCAAGAACATGGTACACTTCCCCAAAATCTCGAAGCTGGAGCCAGGAAATACGATCAAAAGTACCAGCATCTACGATCACTACAGGGACGATTCGTTCAATGTGTGGAGCTCGTAGTGGCCGTAAGAAATTCACAAGTCGAGAAACAGAGCGTTGACCTCCAATTTCATTCCCAATGTTGCTACAGACAACAATGTGGCCACCTGCTGCAAGTAATTGAGGAGAAGGAGACGATGGAATGTGAGATGGATCGTCAGTTCCAGTACATCGTCTAATATATTCTCGAATGTCCTTGGGGATGCGTCTTTCGATATTATGCTGAGCTTGACGAGCTCGACTTAGTAAATTCCCTCGACTTTGTAGCAATGCCATGTTAGAAGACAAAGCTGCGACGCTGCTCATCGTAGTAATACCAGCGAATGGTTCAAGGGAAGAAATGGACTCAGCAATAAGATACGCTTTCGTACTAGGAGCAATTCGATACCATCGACCAGGATTGAACGCAATGTCTCCATCTGATTCCACAGCAATTAAAAGTACTAAACCATTCGATTGTCTGTGAATATGCATCGTAGCTTGGATGAAATTCATACCGTGGAAATGTTTAATTAAGCAACAAGAATAAATCTCATTCGCAGCTCCAGACACGTACTCGGAAACCCACGGTTTAACAAGATGAGCTTGTTCGGGTGAGACTTGTGGGATCTCTCCACTTCGACTCGTGATTAAATTTGATACAACAGTTGAAAGTCCTGGACATCGACAGCTTAAACCCATTAAACCCAGTCGGATTTCATCAGCACATACTAAATTCTCCTTACTTAATCCTGTGGCTTCGAGAAGCGTTCGATTGTCAGAATTCGCCAGCATAGCAAACAATTGCGTGTGTTCTTGTTTCTGTTGAGAGACTGATAGAACACGTAACACTGTAGATGCGTCTTCCTTGTTGCCATCGTCCGAGTATTTATTAGGGAGAAAAAACACGGCCATAGCTCGATCTAGCTGTGCGTTCTTAAGATCCGTTTCGCGCAAAGGTGAACCGTAAACCAAGAACACGCGCTTATGATACCGAGGATTGAATTCCACAAACTCCTGAATCTCTCGTTGATAAGCTGCATTTTGTCCAGCTTTATCAAACTGCATTAGAACAACAATATGAGTCTCACGAATAAG
>JAIKVB010001059.1:0-15961 GCA_024679045.1 Phytophthora brassicae
TGTACCCACATCATTTCTGTCAGGTTTCCTTCCCTACCTTCTGTCTCGTCAGCCCAGAAGAAGCTACCTAACAGCCCTAAGCTCCATTAGCCCCTTGACTACCAACGTCGTAAGTTACGGCTTAGCGTTTACATTAAGTCGTAACTTACGACTTAATATATTTTTAAATAGGAGTTGGCTCGGAAGCGGCGAGTTAATACTTTAATCAAGTGTTTTTTCTGAATAAAAATATATAAGCCGGGAGGGGGGATATCTGTGACCGCGAAAAAAAGTACTTGAACTGGGTAAAAACGTAAGCTGGGTTCACTCCCGCTCTCTGGGAACCGGCTGCATTTGATGGCTGGTGGCTGATTTCTCTCATTACAGAATTTGCGGGCTGAAGAACAAGTGATGCCTGTCAGAAAAATCAAAAGAACAAAAGCGCAGGCGGAGGCCTTACCTCGTACTGATACTAGGGACGTGATTTCCGTCATCGAATTCGTGTGGAAGCCGACTACGCGCCCCGTGAGGTTCTATGTGTGATGGGGCTATTGGTAGCACATATTCTACATCCAACCAGGGCTTTCTCTGACCATTGGGCCATGACTCACGATGGTGCGCTTTCTGCAGGAAACTTTGAAAATTTCATTTCAAGAAATCGCGCTACTTCTATCCTTCGAGATTTACACTTTTGCGGCAACAAGACAGCGAACAAGAGAGACAAGTTGTGGAAATTGCGAGGTGTTGTTGACGTGCTTCAACAGAGATTTTTGGCTGCGTGGACTGTGTCTAACATTATATCTTTCGCCGAAGGTGTGCTGCCTGCGACGTCTAAGCGGAACAGTACGCGGATGTTCATGCCGGACGAGCCGCATCGCTACGGAACGAAGATGTTTATGACCTGTGATGCAGTGACCGCGTACTGCCACAAGTGCGTGTTTTTTGTTTTTTTAATAAGGCGTAAGTTACAGCTTACCATTTTATGTTTTTTTATACTGCCACTTACGACTTAGATTTGAAATTTACGTTGGGAAACGTCAAGCCTTTGAAACTGCAAAACAAGCGTATGACCATAAGACTGGAGCGGCAGCAGTAATTCGTAATTTGAAGATTGTTCTTGGAGAAAATACGACTGGTTTTGGTTTGATTATCATTGACAGATTCTACACGTCCGTCGCTCTTGCTATCCAGCTTTTGTCAATGTCGATGTTTATGATTGGAACTATTATGACGTCGAGAATTGGATTTGACAAGGAGGTGGTGGAGCGACGAAAGACGCGTCCAGCAGCAATTTATCGTGGAACATTCAAATTTTCGCGGTCGGTTGCGGTCCCTGGTATGGTTGCATCACTGGTGGGACCGCAAGCCAGTCCACTATCTTGCTACGGGCGGTTGTATGGGGCCGGATACTCTATGGGTCCGGATACTATTAGGAGAAATCTAAAGTCGGTGGGGGAGGCAATATTCACTTTCCCCAAGTTGGTTACCGATTATCAACGCTGGATGGGCGGAGTTGATGTCCATGACCAGCCCCGCCTCCAGACTTACTCCGTTCAGACCGCTTTTAGGTTCAATAAGTTTACAAAGGACTTTTTTAGGTCTATTTGACCTGGCGCTTGTGAATGCGTACATTTCACATAAGGAGTCATGTCGTCTAGAAGGGTTACCCCTCTCAAGCGTATGTTGTGGTTCAAGATGCTGCACAAGCAGCTAATTCAGATTACGGATGATGCCTTCAATACCGCGTGTCCTACGCCATCTCCGATGGCACGCAAACGCCGCCGCACCAGTTCCCATGTTCACAAGCAGTTGGATGATTGGGTGGTCGTGTCAGGGGTCCAGAAGAGACGACAGCGTGCGTGTAAAGTGTGCACCCTCTACAGAGGAGAGCAAAAGAAGAGTTTCCAGACTACTTGTTACTGTGAAGACTGCTCACAAGGCGACGCCAAGTTCTTCTTGTGCCCCAAGGCACGCAGGGGCAGCAAGATCACGTGTTTTCAAGTGTGGCATGACGAGTTTGAGTGTGGGGCTTCGATTCCGAGTCACCTCGGTAAGCGTGTTGTCCTGCGTCGCGCTCCCAAAGCTGCAGGTATCCGCACGAAGACAGCGCAAGAGGTTCTGACAGAAGAGAAAGAAGATTGCTAAGTGATACGGTTCTGTCAGGGTTCATTGCTCTTTCTTTTTATGAATATATCTTAATTGCTGAGCTTTTTATTTGAACTTTGTTTGATTGCTGAGCTTTTTTATATGATTGTGCGTGCTATCACCGCAAAATCCGAATGTATTCCCATGTACAAAAGATGTTTAAGTCGTAACATTCACTTTGAATGTCAGGATAAGATCAAATAAGTAGTAACTTTTACGACTTAGATTGCTAAAACCTCTACCAACTAATACTCAATTTCTAGTGATTAGACGAGTGGAAAGGGCGGCCTCATACAAACTTCTACACTAAACTATACCGTAACTTACAACGTAAAATAAGGTGGTTCGGAGCCCAAATATGCGGTAATCAAGGGGTTAATCCATCACGAATACCTTCTGAATTCGCTGCGGCTTCATCCAGTTTGGACTGCATACGAGTCTCCAATTGACATATCGTGTTGAGTGTTTCATCACGTGTTGCGTCGATTTGATGCTGAAAAAATCTTTTGCTGCCGAACGTGCGGCTCGTCTTCGAGCAGAGCGGATCGGTCAAGAGAGAGGGTCTTCGCGTACGCCAACAGGGTCACAATCGAGTCCTGACTTGCTGAGTCCGTCGTTTAGCAGTCGCAGTCGACGTCAAGAGATGAGCTCGCCTTACTGAGCCCCCGTGTCACTCTTCTGTTGTATCAGGTCCTCATAGCCGCAATTGTGATGATCTTAATCAATAGAGAAAACTGATGGAAGGAATTGAACCCCCAACATTCCCGAAGGGAGCTTTACCATTAAGCTACATCAGTGGTGGATCGCGCTGAACGATGAATCGATCATTGCGTAGTATAGTGCTCGACGGGGAATTAACTCAAACACAGTTCTTCGTGCCGAGCGACAACCCTCTTAGAGGCCATAAAGACACTCTCCCTCAATTCATCCTTTCGGCGGTCAATCGAGCACTGAGCCCAAAATAGTCAATGGGTGGCGTGTGACATAGGGAGTGGATTTGAGTAATTGCGCTGTTGTCTCTCTCTGATTGGTCAGTGGTTTTCTTAGGATAAGATGACGCAAACACGATGTTACTCAAATAATCTGTGGAGATGCAGCTAATGCGCATAAGCTGGGTTAGCTGGATACTATCCAGTCTCTTACCGTAAAGGATGGTGGTATAGAATATGAACGTGTCCTACACCATAAATTCTAATAACAGCAGTTGTTATCTAATGTACCCACATCATTTCTGTCAGGTTTCCTTCCCTACCTTCTGTCTCGTCAGCCCAGAAGAAGTTACCTAACAGCCCTAAGATCCATTAGTGCTATTGCTGCAGCCCTACACCCCGCATCTGCTGCAATTCCCACCTCGCAACAAATCGTTGTTCTTCTCGCTTACAGTTCACACCCGAAACGCGAATTCCTCTGGCCCGATCTTTTCCCTTGCGACTGGTCAGTTCTCGCGCTCTGTCGCCATTTTCAGCCCATTATTGGCGCTTTCGATAGGTTCGCCTAGTGTTGGAGAACCAGCAAAATAGTTTAAGCTGCAAAACAATTAAAAATGATTCTTAGTTTGTCGGACAGCCGACAGACATTGCAAATCATTGATCAAATTTAAGGGTCCGTACGTAATGTGAGGCGAGTTGGTGGATCGAGCTGTAACTACTTGTTGTGAGCAGACTGAAAGGTGGTTGTCTATCTACAAGCTATTTGTTTGTTTATGGTGTGTGACTAGTTGGTTTTGTGCTTCTTCCGAAGCAATTTAGCTACCGTGGCCCAGCTTAACTGACCGCAGCGTTGTTTCCGCGAGTGGTCGACTGCAACGCTGTCAGCGCAAGTCAGAAAGACTTGCGTCGCTTCTTCAATCGTCGGCTCGTGATGGAGTATTTTTTTAGAGCTCGCATCGTTTCCAATATGAGTCATCAGATACCGAAGCTCACTCAGTCGCTTTTGCAGCTTACGGCTTGGCATGTCACGGCCTTCGAGAAGTCGAAATGGGGGTACTTGCTTGGCTTTATTGCCACACCTCCACCATATCCAAGCGTGACGAGCAGAGCAGTCAGGAATGTCAAAGTCTTCAGCTACACGACGAAATTTTCCGGCCCAAAAGTGAGCGAGCGTGTGCTCGAATTCTTGGTCAGCTGACTCAGCAGAATCATCCGGAGGTGTTGTTAGCTTCTGCATGAGATCGCAAATACCGCAGTCTTTTAGACAGACCGCAATGGCTGCATTGAGTTCATCATACGTGTCTGTACCCGCACCTATTGCTCGCTTTCCAGCTCCAAAATAATATCTTTCACAATGTCCACTCTAGTATTCTCGATTTTGGTCAGAGCATCAACTAAATTATCTTTTAGCAACTTCATCTCACAAAAATTGACACATGTGGCGGTACGCCAGTTGCACGAATGCGGGTGTCGGAGCTTCAATCTCCAGTCTGCACTCGCTCCAGCAGAGACGAAAGCAGTCTCGATCTTGGAATAACGGTGGCTCGAATACCGGATGCTTGGGCGACAGAGCCCCCTTCAAATATGATTGATGATAGGCTAAAGAAGCTAGGCAGTACTCTGCCGTAAATTTACCCTTTCAGGCAGACCATGAAACATTAAGCGAGCTCCGCGCTGTACAACCTCATCACTTTCATTGAAATGGGGAGGTAACAAGGAAAACTGGTAGCTCTCGGTAGGTAACCCAGTCACTGTTCGTCCAACGTGCATGTCGCCAGCGGATTCGTGGCGAAGATACGTGTTTTGGACACCGCCTAGTGACGAACCAGCTCTCAAATGAACTGCCATCGATGACAGACATGCTCTCGGCCCCGAAGAGCAATATGTAGCCGCACCTGTCCGCATAGAGTGGGTTCCGAGGTCCCTAGAGTTCATCCCTTGGTGTCTTAACTCCGCAGCAACGTCTTCGTCAGCCAATAAACGTTGTAAGCACTTCCGAAACCGCTCGTACTGATTATTACCAGAAAAGAGGAGGTCATTTTTATCAAACGCTGTAGAAGCCCAGTACAGACACAGCGCAACGATAGGGCACACATAAGGACGGAGAGGGTTAGCATAGATATGCCGAGGGTCCCGAGGACGATCGCCTCCTTGATCGTTTTTCATGTGAGCAAAGTAGATCTGAAGTGCATTTCCTCTCCACTCCATGTGCGAGTGTCGGATTTCAAAAGCGTTGGATGCTCGACCATCCAACGCTTTTGGAATCCGACACGGTGGGGCAACGAGGTGGGGTTATTCGTGAAGATCCAGGCTAGTACGAGTTTTAGAAGGTCGTACGAGAGCGCGCGGTGACTGCGTTCTCGCGAATTACACGGACTTGATCTTTTAAACTGCCCCAGTCGCAGTCCTCCATTGTGGTTTTACTTGTGTGTGCCGTCTTTTGTGCGAATCGCGAATTGCAATCGTCGCCACATATTTGAACAGAGGGGAGAATTTTGATTTTTCAGAAAATGTCAGACGCTGTGTCTGACTCTAAATTCGGACAATGGGTTCATCTCTGACATATTTTGGGGAATGGCATTTTGCAGATTTAACAGTCAGATTAATCATACAAAATTAAGGGCACGTAATATATGATAGATAATTGACTATATTTTGAATTGATGCATAGTTTGGTGATCATAAATGGTTTTTAGGAAAATACAGCTTCAACTTTCATTCCGCATTCCGCATTCCGCATCACATCGCAACGCACACGTCCGGAAAACACCAGCTGCTGTTGCCGAGCCGCGAACCCATACTCAATCTCCTTCAGCGCCGACAAGACCAGTCTGTCTGCACTCGGATACGATGTAGCTCAGCGGCACGTAACCTCATCCCACATGGCTCCTGTTGCGTTCAGATTGCGTCAAGGTCGCGTGAAATATATGAAGGGAACTGCATGGAGATTACATTAATGTTTATTGTGAGCCTCGAGTTTTGAATGACACCGCCGGACGTATCCTGTAGTGCATTGAAGAACGCTGGAAATTCCTTCATACTGATGCGATGTAGCGATTGCTAGACCCAAACAAAAATTCTAGACCCAAACAAAAATTCCTCCGACTTTGTGGACGACGACTGCAATAAGTCGATTCAGCATGTCCGTGATGTGGCAGCATGGCTAAAGACGTATCCTGTAGTGCATTGAAGAACGCTGGAAATTCCTTCATACTGATGCGATGTAGCGATTGCTAGACCCAAACAAAAATTCCTCCGACTTTGTGGACGACGACTGCAATAAGACGATCGAGCATGTCCGTATGTGGCAGCACGGCTAAAATACACTCAAGAGAAACAGAACGCTGCTCACCGCGAGGTAAACATATTTCTTAACCCTAAATATGACTGGACACGGGACGAACGGCTGCATCAAGGTGAAACGGCACCCCTGGAGTGGTGGGGAAGCAATTGACAGAAAACCCTCGCTCTTTTCGAACTTGCCCGCATGATTTTCACGATGCCGACGTCGTCTGCTGATGCAGAAAGAAGTTGGAGTATTCACAAGTACATCCACTCCAAACTACGGAGTCGTCTTTTGCCTAAGACAGTGCTGTAGCTCGTGTTTGTCTACTCCAACCGCATGGAGAGCGACGGAACTACTGACGTAGTGAACGGCCAGGAGAAACCACCAGACCGGATATATGACGAGGCGAGTGGGTGTGAGTAGAGTGGATGTGAAGACGATACGTTTGGTGAATGTGGTGCTGAGCATAGGTCAGGTGAAGACAGCATCGGTTCATGAAATCGATGGTATTATACAATCATATGGTCCTCCAATTGCTCGAAGTGCCTGGCTTCGGGGCAACGTGGGCGTCCGCCTACCATAAGGACAGGGGTGTTTTTCGATCTCTCTTATTTTGTGAGCTCAGTGTGAGCGTGAGGCTGATGTGGCCCAAACTGTGTTGGCCCGGCCATGGCCTTTGGACAAAACCCTCTGGCGCAACCACGTTTCGGCCGTCCATTGGCCGAAATATTAAAGCCCTAGTGCCAACGCTGATCGGATTACCAGTGGAAGAAGCAGAGACCATAATTGGACATGTATTGCCAGAGGCGAGAGTAGTGCTGGTTAGAAACGTGCCTTTTAAAGCATCTACAGCAATGGTTGAAGTACCCTGATTGACACGGAAACGGAGACGGATTTGCGGATTGGCCATAAGGTCTAGTTCTTCGAAGATAGGATGAAGGTCTGTAAGCTTAGCCTTTAGCATGTAGTTCCAAGTCCCCATGATTGCGTTAGCAGTAGCAGCACCAGCTACAAAGGCACCACGTGCCAATTGATTTGATATTGTGGTTGAAGCTGCAGCTGCGCCAAGTGAAGGCCACGATGTGAAGAAGTCAGACCCAGCGTTAGGAGGGATCGACAACAGACGCTTTACAAGACCATCGTTAGCGATAGAAGCACCATCAGAGGGGTCAGTAGTTGAAAACGAAGATGGGAATGCAGTAGTATTCGTATAACCACCTCCCGTTGTCGAGCTTGTAGCAGAACTATACAAAGCTGACTGAGCAGCGTCCGGGTAAAGAAACGACTCCGCACCATGCATTTCAACATACTGAGGACTGTAGCTAGTCTGAACGCGAATGTTGTTCCAGAATAGATTGTAGTCCGACATACTAACAACGGTCTTACCATTAAGTTCAAGCGATATACTATATCAAAAACATTCCAGTCACCACACTCGAGCGTAGAGCAGAAACGCATTGGCAGCAGTAGTCTGGGAAGTAGCACCATTCTTCATTGATATCTTGTATGGAAGAATAATGTATGCATCGCGAAGGCAAGCAAATCCTTCAATTCCATTCAGCTGGACTCTAGCATCAATAGTTGTTACACCATTCTGATAAGAGCCTTGGTTAAGATCGATCATAACTGGTACGCGTTTGCCGGAAGATACTTTGATCTTCGGGTCGCTTTGGAGCGAGCTCTGGTATAGATACTGATCGGATAGTTGAGTTTCACTCATTGTTGAATCTATATGGTTTCTAATATACTTTTGAGGAAATTAAATATAATGAGCGATCTAATTAAGCCAATTACCAGCGATCATGATCTAATTGATCATGCAGATCGTTAGGGGTACATCTTGGATACTTGTTGGCGATTGTCGGCCGCTAATTATCTACAGGCGGTATGGAGGTGGAGGGTCAGTTTTCGACGCCCTATATACTGTTACGCCAGGACACCACACTAGCATCCTGCAGCAGCGATTACGGACGGGTATGCTGCAGTGCTGTCCCACTTACGGCGAACGGGACCTCCGGACATAGTGGCACACATCATCCGCAAGCGCTGAGGGGTGATGGGGTGACACCGGCCAGACAAGTGGAATGGACAGGAGCGCAATCTTACGCTATCTTCTTTGCCGGAAGAACTGACAAAAGCTCAGGACATGGCGGCGGCGGTGCGGTAGTCATCAGCATACCGGCGAGCAGATCAAAGAAGATGGCAGTATGGACAGCGGGCACCTACTACGACGGTGGCAAACCCACAGCCATGGAGGTGGTAATGCTTGGGCTGCTTGGAGGTGCCAATGCTTGGGCTGCTTGGAGGGCTACAGTACTGTGCATCCCGCAGATATTGGCCGTTAATGGTAGTGGGGTGGACCGGATAATGCTTAGCAGCATGAACAGCGCCGACCCCCACGATCCGCCCGACTACAGAAGCTATTCTGGAGAATTCGCACAGTGCTGGGATGGATGGGGTCGATACACTGGAAGCATCACACTAGGGGGAAAACCAAGATGGCGACACACTGCGCTACGGAGGCACTTGCCACGAAGAGGACCACGCATATTCAAGTTGAAGGACACGGAGATGTGACCGCGGCAAGGCCTAGGTATCTGCAATACATGGACACGGATATGGCCTCATGGGCCATAATTTTGGACAACACTGCACAGGTGGATGCGGTGGCCGCCCAATTATAGGGACAGGCACGGACCGGGTAAGTGAAAGCTTAGATCAGGAATGCTAGAGAGCGACGTAGGGGCGTCAGCTAGAACGGACATAGGAGACGTTAGACAAACTAAGTGACATCAAAAAAAATGTACCTCATTTCAAAGGAGAAGGTTACGGGTTCATCTGGATTATATATATGAATCAAACGAAATAAAACAAACAATGATAAGATGAATCTACTCAATCGATTTAAAGATCTAAATTTAACGATTCTTTAAATTAAATCAATAGTTCTGTTAAGACCCCCTAACCGTGACGTAGGACATTGGACATGCGTTTATATCGGTGAGTACTTCGATTCCATGGGCGAAGCTGCTCCTACCAAGTACGGAATCGGAAAAAAAATACAATACCAAACAATATCAAGGTACATACGGGACTATTGTGGTATCTGGTGTATTTTATGGCTATATTGCAAGCGCAAAGATAAGATGAATCTACTCAATCGATTTAAAGATCTAAATTTAACGATTCTTTAAATTAAATCAAGATAAGATGAATCTACTCAATCGATTTAAAGATCTAAATTTAACGATTCTTTAAATTAAATCAAAGTTTCTCGCAATGAATATAAACATGATGCTCAAAGAACTCGCAGTTTCGAGCTCTATCCCAGTTGCAAAGCTCAAGCGTGCATTCATGACCGGTACCTTATCTTTGACCAAAGATGAGATGCAGGGTTCTGGTGCCACTCTCCATCTTCACCTCGAATCATATGCTAAAACTCTTCGAGCTCATAAAGCTGGGAAAGGAACGCGTTTAGCTATTACTCACAAAGAGATTGGCGTGCAATCCTTTAAGCACATGCAAAGTGGAGGCATGCACGGAGCCAGTATATGGGGAAAAATATAGGGTGGGGTGAAATCCGCTTTCAAGTTTGCAAAAGACTCGGGAATTCTATTTAAAGTCGTCGATGTAGCTGTTCCTGCTCTTGCAACGTATGCTGGAAAACCAACCACAGTCATTCCAGCTCGAGCTTCTATCCGCTCCATGACAGGAGTCGGTGTTTATGACAGCGACAGTGATACCCAGGAGGGGGTCTTGCGGATGTAAAGAAGAGTGCTAAACGTGCTCTTGCTTACGCAAAGCGTAAAGATATCTTCACAGATGTAGTCGATGCTGGAGAAAAGTTTATTTTAAGCAAAGCAAGCATGGAGATCTAATTAGAATGATGTGTGGTGAAGTCCGTCGTCGCTATGGAGTTGGAGTCGATGCTAGCAAGCCAAAGACTAAGATATTTGCTAAGGGTTCGCGAGAGGCAAAGGATCACATGGCTAAGCTACGATCCATGAACTAAGATATTTGCTAAGGGTTCGCGAGAGGCAAAGGATCACATGGCTAAGCTACGATCCATGTAAAAAAGTGGGGGCAACTTTAGAATGTGAGGGAAAAATAGAAGCAAATGTCTTTTTTTATCTAAGTAGGAGCATGATTGATACTGAAGTATCGCGGAATCTAATCTTCTGGTCGATTTTTTTATCTAAGTAGGAGCATGATTGATACTGAAGTATCGCGGAATCTAATCTTCTGGTCGTTCTGATTATAGATGCTGATCGTAATAGTCGATCTCGATCCATTGTAACAATTCATCCACGCATACTGAGATGGCTTGTATGTGATTATCTGACCAATACCAGCATCACCTCTATCATAAGCACTCAGGATACAGATTCGGCCCGATTGATATGACAAGTGGTTTTTCAATTCCGACTATGGGGCAAGAAAATTGATGGGACGACCTTGCCCTCCCAGCGAGATCTTACTGCCTCGCTTTCCGGCACACGCTGCTCTCAGCATGCACTCGAGCTTGAGCCACACATGTATACTTGAAGGACAGCGAACACACTGCGTATAAGCGAGAACTGTGACGGAAGAGCCGGCCCAACGGCTTCCACAACGCGTAACTTGAACGCATTAGTGTAGATGCGACGGCGTCCCTTGCGCTACAACTCTGCTTGACCCAGCTCTGCGATTTCCGTGTCAGAGCTTTCAGAGCAGCTTTCACTCGACCTTTCGATGAGGACATCGTCATTGCACCGCCAACGAAAGTAGCCTTACGGAGGCATCTTCGACATCGTTATCCATGGCGCGATGGAAGTGAATCTGATGGCCATCCATCGCGCCATTTGAGACCCCAAATTAATATTTTTAATTGACAGTCGTGATTGGCAAAAATAATCTATAGTCAAGGAAAAACCTTATCGTTGAGACCCCAAAATAATATTTTTAATTGACAGTCGTGATTGGCAAAAATAATCTATAGTCAAGGAAAAACCTTATCGTTCATAAACCTTGATAAAAATCAAGTGTCATATCTTTTGACTGTAATATCAATCGGTCCGAATCTGTATCGCCAGAAGCAACATACTCGTTTTTGATTTAATCACATCTCACGATATATGAAGAGGTGGGATGGATTTGAGGAATACCATTGGATAATTGAGCACTTGCAATGGTTGCTGATGTTGCTCGATACGTAGCGACGGACAAACCTACAACCGAACCAAAGGCAGCGTTATTTATAGTCAGACGAGGTACGCGAGTCGTTGTAGTCAAACCACTTTTTCCTGCTGAATATAAACCTGTAGAAGGCTTCGTATATCCGACAGGAAGACTCGAAGGAGTCGGAGAGAAATCTAGCTGTGCCGTGTAATAGACAATTTCCTCAGTTAATTTGATGTAAAATACGTTGTTTCCAGTAGATTCGATAAGATACACCCCTGCGTTAATTAGAGCTGTCTGTATACTTCTGTTAATATCATCGTAGCTGTAATACCTATCTGGTAGTGCTAAACTATTCGTAGAAATCGTTGCAGCCGTCGGAATCTCGACTTGAAAGGTAGTGTTTTGGAATTGAATAGAATCAATGTATACTCAGAGCTTAACCTTATCATTTTATCAGTTGCAAAGTAGCTGTGACTTAAAAATATAGTTGATAGTTTAAAGTGGCGACCTCTTGTCATGTAATGCGACCTCTTGTCATGTAATGAGAAAATATATTCTTCTGGAGGAGTTTATCGTTGCTGTAATCGTCTATGATAACAAGCTCAGGTTTGTTAGAGCTCAAAGGGGTATGACGCACTGGTCAACTTTCGGAGGTAAATCCGGATCAGTGAAAGTAATGATTTCTTCAAGCTTCTCGCGGAGGTTCTCATACAGTTCTTGCTGTGGGTTACGAGCAATAATCGTGAGATGAGCAAATACGTGGGGAGAATGCTGGAGAATGAACAGACATAAATTATTATTTCCACTGAATGAGGGTCCAAGAACAACCATTCTAAACAGCTTCTTTATGTCGAACGCAGGAATATCGCCCATACCATAATTCCTCCAACTTGAGGACCTCTCCGACATGTACCGATTAACTGGTACAATTGTATAGTTAATTGGCCAAAATTCAAATCGTTTATTACTGGTAAAAAATAGATATGAGTGGTGAACTAATGAAATATACGTCGCGGCTCGATGGCCAGTGGAAGTTCTGCAGCTGAGGACAGTCATAGGTGATGGGCGGGGGGGTTGGAGAAGGGCGACGACAAAAAGGGAGAGGAGGACGGCTGGAGAGAAGGAGGAGAGCGACTGCGGTGGAGGACGGAGGTCGGCTAGAGAGGAGGATGAAAGCGGTTACGGTGGAGCCGGAGGATGGCTGGAGAGGGCTCAGCAGAGGATTGAGTTGGCGAAAGTGAATGAGGTTGCAGCGAGGACAGAGTCTGCAAAAAGGCTACGGCGTGGCGTGGCGCCACTGAGATTGGCAGTGGGACTGCTGGAACGTGGTGTCCGAGAAGAACGTCAGCAGTGTGGCGGCTCGGCAGGACTGGTTGGACGTGGTGTCCGTGGATGATGTCAGAAGCGTAGCGGCAGGACTGCTGGGACATACATGTAGGACGTCAGCTGCGTGGCGGTAGGAGTGCGGTGACGTTTTGTCCGGTGAGAACGTCAGCAGCGTGGCGGCAGGACTGGTGGGGCGTGGTGTCCGGTGAGGATTTGCACGTGTACTTCTATAACTATGGGTTAATATTTTTTCATTCTTTTTTCGGGTACACTCGATTATATCTTTTCGGTATACTCGATACAGTTGTTTTCGGAGGTTTTTCGGGTATTCTCGAATTATTCATTGTTTTAGGTTTTACGGGTATACTCGACAAGGTTTTCGGGTATTCTCGTGGGATAACCAATTGCTATGAGATTTTACGGGTATACTCGACAAGGTTTTTCGGGCATACTCGTGGGATAACCAATTGCTATGAGGTTTATGGGTATACTAGACAAGGTTTTTCGGGTATTCTCGTGTGATAACTAATTGCTATGAGGTTTTACGGGTATACTCGACAGGGTTTTCGGATATTCTCGTGGGAAAACCAATTGCTATGAGGTTTTACGGGTTTATTCGATGAGATTGTTCGGGTATTATTAATACGTTTGCTATATTCTTATGCATTCATTAACACGTGCCAGACGACGACTGTGGAGGAGGTGGAGTGCGGCTTTGGAGGATACAGGAGGACGGCCGCAGCTAGAGAAGGACCGGTCAGAGCAGGCGGAAGCGAGGGACGTCAACAGCAGTAACATGACAGAGTGTGCGAAGCCGACGAAGTACAAGCAGGGCGACGGTGGACCGGCAGAGAAGGATAGCTTGGAGGACGGAAGCAGCAATGGAGTATAGCATCGTGGAGAGGTAGGGGGTACAGAGGCGGGCGGAAGTGGGAGCTGAAGACTGCAGGGAGAGACGGCTCCGAAGTTGGAGGCTACGTAGGTTAAGTTTTTAGGGAACTATAACCTATGTCACCTCCACGAGCACTATTAGGAGTAAATTTAATAATATAAGTAGCAGTACATGTACATTTATTTTTGCCTCGTATTATGTTCTATTTTTGCGGTTAAATTGTGTTGGAAGCTTTAATTGTCGAATTTGCCATACGCGGCACCATGGAATGCTGTATCGTGTTGCAATGATTGCACCAGTCCGCCATCGGATAAAATGAAAATATGCGTGTGCTTCGTCTCTTACTTAGTGCTTGTATTGGCATACACATATTTTTCGCTTCCCTCCGACCCGATACGTCGGATAGGCCACCATAGAGGACCTACCTAACCCCACCCAAAGTGATTGGCCAAAACTGTTGGCAATAACATATTTGATTGGGTATTAATAATATTAAATCGATGATTGGCCCTTATGAACGGCTCTACCCTATACAAAGAATACGTTTGGTCGAAGTGATGATATTCATCCATACAGCAGACTTGAACTTCTTTGGTAGTGAAGCGCGGTAGTTTGGAATAGTGCTCGTGGTCGTGTCTTTTAATCGCTGGATCTATATAGATTAAGATAAAAACAAACATGAGTTCTGGTTTTTCGTATCCTCAGCCAATATTCATATCACCGATCTGCAATCCTGCATTCTATTTGACTTTAGACGCCAGTGGTTATCTAACATACCACGTGCGTTTATTGCAACGGTCCGACAAGATATTGTTGAGAACGATGTAACTAAAATCTACAACGCGGATCAAACAGTTATAATATTCTATCCTATAGTGCGGCTAGAGTAACAGTCAGGCTAACCTTGTCTGGCTATAGCTGTGTGTTTTTAGTATTTCCCCGTAGAACTATTGCCGGCCGCAACACGAAAACTGTTTGGGTTAAATGTGGTGGAAAAGACAAGAAGCGAGTGACAGCGATGCTGCTTGGTGATTCAGCTGGCGTCAAGTATACCCGTTCTTAGTTTTTCAGAGTAAGCCATCAAAGCTCTCTGTAGTCGCAGTTGAAAACAAGACCAAGCGAAATGGCTTTGGACGCGCCAAATGGAACGAAGTGAAGCCGCTACAAGAGCGAATAGGATGTCAGATACATGGCAAATCTTCGGCTTGGTGGACGGCGGAAATGTCCATCAAGTTCCTCCGATTCCATTTGCTGACCGCGAGACATCTGATGAGCCGGTAATTATGCTATAGGACGACTTCTCCGGTCACTGGACCGAAGAGGTCGTTCAATATGCAGCATCAATTGACGTGCTTCTAGTCAAGGTCCCGCCCCGCTACATGTTCGTCTGCCATCCAGCAGACATATCATGGAACAAGCCGCTAAAAGACGTGCTTCGAAAGCGTTGGGTACACAATTTACAAGAGCAGATAGCTGAATTTCACTTGCTCGCCGCTGAACAGAAGCGCGCCACAGCGCAAGTCCGCCCCTTGGCTGACGAAGCGCGGCGGCAGTCCGCAATTAAAAACGGTGTGACAGCGTCGGACTACACTTGCTCCTCCGACCTACTGCATTCGGCTCCGATCTCAAGAGACCAAGGCCTTATGACACCCTGTCCGGCACCAATCCCAGCAGTAATAGGTGTTTCGCCAGATACTGGCACTGTTCCGGAGTGGTCCATGAGATCTGCGGCCATGTCGGAGGATTCTAGCCAAGATTCAGACGCGGTCCGACTGGCTGCACGTGTTCCTCAACGGCGAAGTCGACGGAATAGGAGCAGTGCCTTTAAGCTGTCTGCACCAAAGCGAAGACATATTATTGCGTGGATCGCTGAAGCTTGGAATGCATTGACCACGCAGACAATAGTTAGTGGCTTCAGAAAGGCTGACCTGCTGAACGATGAACGCATTCGAGGAGAATGTGATAATTATTCACCTGGTGATATAGGAGAGCTTCTTGACAAGGTTCGAGGATTTCAGCTCGAAAAACACAGCTGTGACGCGTGACGTCAACACCAGTGATGACGCAGCAAGCGTCTACTCTGTTGTCCGGAAGCAGCATCGATAGAGCAGAGACGATGAACACTCCGACAATCACGTGGCAGCGTCCAAACAGCCGTATCGACGTGGGGAGCGCTAAAACAGGTCACGAGAGAAAAGTAGATATCAGAGGAGGGGATCGAACCCTCGATCTCGAGCGTGTGAA
>JAIKVB010001060.1:0-15949 GCA_024679045.1 Phytophthora brassicae
TCAAGACTCTAAGAGTCGCTAAGCCTTCCTCTACGCTAAAGTCTACGGCAGCCCCGCTGCAGTTGGGGTCATCCCGTTGCGCCATCCCGATCTGGACCCTTGGAGGCGGTGAAGATGGTCAGAACCGACTCCCCGATCGGACCCGATCTCGAGCCGGACCTCAAGACTGATCCCAAGTTGGAATGCAAGGAGGAGGAAGCAGACGCAGTGTGCTACCACGAAGGAGGAGATCTTTTCGCTGAAGATCTCGAGAGGCAGATGGTAGTGCTCCCAGAAGTGACCACGACGGAGGAAGTTCGGATCGAGGATCTCCAGATCGGAGATCCAGATCACAACACAAGACGAGATCGATCGCCTAACGTGTATAATCTGGAAGAGGAACACCTTCTGATCGGCCGTGGCAATGCGTTACCTCCGGCAGCCATTTGTGCAGTCTGCGATATTGATGTTGGAGGAGCGGCCCCTATAGCGCAACGTTGCCGACGGGTTGCCCCTCAGTATCGGAAGGAGCTGTCCATGCTGATCAAGGGTCTACTATCTGCAGGTATTGTGGTAGTGTCGACGTTGCCGTGGGCATCGCCAATCGTGATCATCATCAAGAAGAACTGAGTTGATATCCGACTCTGCATCGATTATCGATTGGTGAACAGCCTCACTCGTCTGATGGTATATCCCATGCCGCTGATCAACGATCTGTTGGAAGACTTGGACAAGGTGCTCTGGTATTGCTCACTTGATATGGCGAGCAGATTCTGGGCTGTATCGATGACTGAGCGTGCTCGTCTGACCTCAGCCTTTATCACGCCATTCGGACTGTTCGAGTGGACTCGTATGCCCTTCGGTTTGAAGAACGCCCCCCCAGATCTACCAACGCCTGATCGACAATGCGCTGTATGGACATTTTCGAATCCGGCCCGATCGGGGTCCCTCAACGGATCAGATCGACGTGTTTGAGGATGCCGATCCTGAACCCGAGATGAAGCCATCTGTTGGGGAGACGATCGTATATCGACGACATCCTTATCACCGCAACCGCATGGGACGAGCTTTGCATGAACGTGGAGACGTTACTGGATACTTGCGAACGATGGAACCTCTCGATTAGTGTTGTGAAAAGTTTCTGGGGTTACCGTAAGGTGGACTACTTGGGTCACCGGGTATCCGCAGATGGCCTGGAAGCGAACCCGAAGGATCTCGAAGCCCTTGGAAACATACCGTTCCCGAACGCGTACGTTGCGATCCATGCATTCCTGGGAAGTCTGAACTACTACAGTAGGTTCATTGAAGACTTTGCTGTGTATACCTCGTTGTTGTATGAGCTCCGCGAAGCCGATTTGAGATTAAGCGTCGAGACGAGTCAGTGCCGAACACCGAAGGTAACGAGTGCATTAAAGAAGAGGAAGATCGCTGAGGGCGAGCGAAAACTGCATTAACTATGATGAAGGCTAAGATCGTGACCACCCCGATCCTCCGGCACTTCGATCCCGATCGAGTTCCGGTGATCGTGGTATACGCTAGCAAGTGGGCGATCGCTGCAGCATTGATACAAGAACATGATGGCGTGTATCACCCGGTAACCTTCACAAGCCGAACTTTGAAGGCCAATGAAGTTAATTACGGTATCGTGGACAAGGAAGTATTGGCTTTGCTACGAATGTTGATGTGTGTTATACCCAGCTGACCACTCGGTCGATCAAGGTGTTGACTCGACACTCTACATTGACATGGTTGGTCAACTCGAATGGCTTCCAAGGGAGACTAGGACGGTGGGCGGCTCTACTTTCAGCATGGGCACTCGAGATCTGCAAGTGCACGAAAGGTGAAGACGAGCTACTCGGCACAATCGCTGCTAGTATCCCCCCCGATTGGAAATGGACGAAGTGCTGATCGCGATCGCTCCAGTCAAACAGCCTAAGCAGACTATGGTTATGTCAACACCGACTGTGGAGATGAACGAAGATCTGTGGGTGGCCAGCTTCGACGGATCGGCTCGGGTTAAACGCAGTGGAGGCGCTTACAGCGCGATCGTGTGGAAGTTACCCGAATGGACTATCGTCAAAGCTGCATCGGAGTTCCTACCCGATCTAACCATGAATGAGGCGGAGTATCGGGGATTGTTGCTGTGTTCCGATCTGCTCTCCGGTCTGGATCGGAAACGAGTCGTGATCTGTGGAGACTCCAACTTGGTGATCCGGCAGATGCGCGGAGAGATCGATTGTAAGGCCCCTGGCTTACAGCTTCTTCGTCAAAAAGGAATGAATGCGCTGCGACCTTGGCCTCAGTGTGAATTTCTACACATGAAGAGAGATTGGAACCAGAGTGCCGATCGGTTAGCCAGCTCGGCGCTGCAACGCGAACTGAGGGCGACGATCACCTCCGAAACCGGATTTCAAGACTTGATCACGCTTAACCGATTACCCGAATTGCTGAGACCCAAGGATCGGAGCCCGATCGCCCATGTATCCGCCGTTACGCGATCCACCACTCGACTCAGTTCGTTGCCGACCGAAACCTTGGATGAGATTAGCGTCCAGAACCTACGAAGCGAGCGGATTTTGCAAGCGCAGAATGAAGAGAAGTGGATGGCCGATCTCAAACGATACTTGTCAGGTGAAGTGTTTGGTCTAACCGCCAGAGAATTGAAGGACTGCGCCAAGATCGCTGGTGAGTATGAGATCGACGAGAGTGGATTGCTGTAGTACTGTCCGCTGTCAGCCCGATCCACCGGAGAAGACTGGTGGTACCTGAGACGCTGCAGCAAGACTTCCTACACCATTACCATGTCAGTTTGGAAGGTGGTCATCAGGGGATCGGCCGAATGTACCAGCGATTCGAGCACACTTCCACTGGCGAGGGTTATTCCGGAGTGTTCAACATTTGTGGGTGGGTGTACGGATTGTGAGACAGGGAAGGGACGACCGATCATCCAAGGAGAATCGCCCGGCAATGTTCAAGCGACATATCCGTTTCAGATGATCGCGATGGACCACATCCCTTCCCTACCCAAGTCGTTCCAGGGAAATACCGAATTGTTAATATGGGTAGATATGTTTACTGGATATGTGGTGGCAAAAGCAAGTGTCTCGAGAACGGCGCAAGCAATCACAGAGAATTATGAAGAAAGTGTGTTTCGACGTTTTGGAGCCAGTGAAGTTATCCGTCATGATCGTGAGCCCGGTTTTATGTCCGACTTTTTCCGGGCCTTCAATCGTATAATGGGACAAAAACAGAAAGCCACTATGGCTTATCGCCCACAAGCAAACGGAACGGCAGAGCGTATGGTTCAAACGCTAACTCGAGCGATTAAGATGTACGTGTCGGACGTGGAGCAACGCGATTGGGACGAATACGCCGAGAGACTATGCTTCGCCCTTAACACCGCTCAGGATCGAGTGCGAGGAGAAACTCCGTTCTACCTGGCGCATGGTTGGGATCCAAGATCGACTTTGGAAGCTTCCGTTCCTCTAGGGTGTACACGTCGACGCGATCAGAAGCTCCGCCGCTGGCGCTACCACATTCAGCAACAGTACAGTCATGCGCGAGAGCAAGTCAAGGAACGACTCCGATCGGCAATTCGAGATCGCCCCGATCACCACAATGACGGGATACGACCACATCCGATCGAAGAAGGCGATCAGGTATGGCTTTACCTTGATCGGGTTAAAGAAGGATACGCTAAGAAACTGGCGCATATTTGGCACGGACCTTTTCGAGTGGCGGAAATGGTGAGCCAATACGCAGTGAAGCTGGATATTTCAGGCACCGACTATCGAATTTTCCCTACTATGCATGTGTCTTAGCTGAAACCGGTTCGCAGTTTTCCCGATCGACCGACCCTAGCCCTAACCGTTGACGAAGCGGAGAGGTTTGACTTTGACGAAGCACTACTACCTGAAGATAGTTGGCGTAAAGACCTGGAAGATGGCGAATACGAAGTCGATCGGTTGGCGGAAGTACGATCGGGACGACGAACTAGATACGGTAGAGTTCATTGCGAATTTTTGGTACACTGGGAGGGGTATGACAATCATACGTGGGTAGATGAGGCCGATCTCAATTGTGGAGCCTTGTTGCGAGATTTTGATCGGAAGCGATCTAGCCGAAACCGTTTTGAAGTGATGCAATCACATGAAAGATGGCGATCGGGCGTCCTCGTAGTAGTTGGTACTGAACGGAGGATGAAAAAATGTACGGGGTGGCCGTATATTAGGAGGATGGGGTATTTGTTACAAAAAAATGAGTGTGTACAAGACAAAGAAGATCAAGGACGTTTAATCGCTATCAGATCGTATGGGACTAAGTGGATCGATACGGAAGTGAAAAAGAAAGGTGAACAACAATGCATTAGAAAAAATTAAGCCTGAACAATCGGGACGAACTTGTTCACCAGGCGTGCAATCCGCATAGCTGGGTGAGATGGCATGTCCAAACAATATTGATTATGCCACGGATCGGCTCGATCGCTCTCACGCATAGCCTCGATTAGGCTTTGAGGACGGGAACACCGGGATACCAAGCCTTCTCCTCGCAAGCCCGAGGACGATGCAGGAAGGTGCAATCTAGAAGAATGTCCGGATCATACTGGCCATCCACGATCGCACGCAAAATAGTCTTGATAAGAGTCTTCCACCGAGCTCCGTATCGTGATTGTCGCTGTTTGCGTTCCGTCCAGAGGTTATCGAAATACGCGGATGTCTGCCGAAGCTGGGATGAGATGGGAAAGGAGTGTGTTGACTCCCACAGAGTCTGCCAGTGATCGGTTTCCAGACTTCGATATTGACGCAGTACGGTGCCCAGCGATCCCGTCTCCAAAAACGAGATCGGCGCAACGGTCACTTGGAGAGCCGTCCATGGAGCCAGATCATACAATGCCTGTACGTTAGCCTCCGTGATCAGCTCTGGGTTCCACAAACGGGATCGAGAAGATTTGGTCCGTTTAGGAAAGATCCAGTAACGGGGCTTGGCGAAATGATGAAAGAGCAGCTCGATATCCAACTCCTGGACACTGATCCGACGAACATAACGTACGTTCCAAGGATGAGCGTCAGCTTCCGATCGGCGAACGCGTCTCCAATATCCTGGAAACCACTGATCACGAGGGAGTACCGTGAACTCAAGCTGATCGTACATGGCCCGATCCAAAACAAAATTACGATATAGTCGTACACGTCGAGGCACACTCCCATCACTGCCTGAAGAGTCGGTAGACAAGTCAGTATCTGAAAAATTGGAGCTGCCGTTGGGATCGTCGGCCTGATCATCATCGTTGGGATTATCAGGCTGATCGTTATCGTTGGGATTATCAGGCTGGTCGCCATCGTTGGAATCATGGGGCTGATCACCATCAGGCTGATCACCATTGTCGGCATTGTGAGGCTGATCACCATCAGGCTGATTGCCATCGTCGGCATCGTAGGACGGATCATCATCGGCTGGATCGGACTGAGCGCCACGCTTTCCATGCATCTCAGGAACGGACTCTTTTTCCTCTTCCGAGTTTGACGAATCCACGCTGATCGGGTGTTCCGAGTCAGCGCCCCCTGAAGCGGTAGAAGAGGCCCGGCGACGACGAGTGTCCGATCGGGATTTCGCTAGCGCGGCTCTCATAGAATCACCGTCGCTCCCAGACGACTCCAATCCCTCAGGGGAAGGAGGGGATCAGACTTGGCCTTTGGATGACGAGGAGTTGATGAAAACTTCTTAAAAGAAGACCCCGATCGGGGCGTCTTAGACGATTTCGAAGGAGGCGAAGAAGCTTTATTGCTCAAGCGACGATGAGGCTCTGCGATCTAGAAGGAGATCGTTTCCGTTTACCAAAATGCGATCGGCCCTTCGCATGAGACGACGATCGACACTTTGTTGGGGATGGCGATCGGCTCTTCTTAGGAGATGGCGATCCGCTGCCTCCTGCACCGGAACCGTCCTTCGGAGGTGGAGAACCAAGACCCAAGGTTGAACGAGGGATACGAGGCCAACCACCTGCTTATGGATCGCGTCTCGCTCTTGGATTGCTTGATCGCGCTGCGTCTTCAAGTTTTTTTGTCGAGTTGATGAAGTGTCCAGTTGGCCGATCAGCAAATTAACCTGCGTCTGCAGACTCTCAATCAGATCCCGATCACCCTGGTGTTTAGCGACCTTCGCTTCCAGCCGTGAAATGGCCGATCGACCACCGAGTACCTGAGCCTTGACCGAAGAAGCAGAGGCGACTAAGCGATCCCGCTCCGTAGTGATTCGCTTCAGCTGGTCTTGAGTATCTTGACGTTCCTTGACTGCGTCAATCTCTCGAGCACGATACCGATCGCATGCTGCATGACTGCAATCTAATTGCAGATTGAGACTCGCCTCGCCACGTCGCGATCATAGTCTTCCTGCATGGTTTGCGCTCGAGTCTTCAGATGAGTCACCTTGGAACAAAAATGCGTAACCTGTTGTTCGAGCTGCGAATAGACAGCTTCGTGGCAGCGTAAAACCGCCCGTGTACGATCCAAAGTCTCATTTGAGCGATCGCGATGCACGATCACGGACGCCATTTCGCGCTGGAGCTGGGCGATGTGGTATGCCAATCGAGAAGCCTTCACACCGGGTTTCGCTGGAGCAGACGCATCTTGCAGGCGTCGAGTGCCAAGAGCAATCTGGTTTTGGAGGTCTTGAATCTGGTTGTGGAGCAGGGTGATCCCTTCATCGTGACTCTCGCGCTCGACGCGCAACTTCGTACGAAGGGTGTCGATCATGTGTGTGTTGTCCTCGCGGCGACCAAGTACAGATTTATATTCAGCCTCCTCCTGGCGAGCCGACTCGAACTGGGTGTGCAATAGAGAATACTGCGTTTGGACGAAATCGACAAACGGGGCTGCTGCAGCATGAGCTTCATTCATCTCACGATCCAGTTGCTCTATGCGACTCAAAGCCTGGCGATACGCGTCTCCAAGCGCCGCATACTGCTCAAAGTCCACAACATCGTGATCCAGGCTTCCGAACAAATCGTCCAACGCCACGAGAGCAGATCGGGCAGCCGCCTGGTGTGCACTTGGCAGTGACACCGAGACGATAGTGCGGGGGCGAGCGACTGGATCGGGAAACGGTGCGTGGTGGCTGGAGGAATCAAGACGACGAGGAGGAGGCGACATCAGGACAGCGACGAATTGAAGAAGTAGGAGTGTGGCCGATCGGGAGAAATTGGGAATGACTGAGTGGAATGCCACCGTTGTGCGGCGTCAGTCAACACAGGAGGCGGTTGTGGGAAAGTGATCGAGAGAAAAGGCTGTGGGAAAGTGATCGGGAATCAATGGTCAATCAACATCCATCAGGAAAGTGAAGAGAAACGCGATCGGAAAGGGGAACAGTTGGAATGTCTCAAGATCGGAAGCATGTCGCAGTATGACATGGATACGATACCATCACTCTCGGTAACGGCGGAAGGATCCGATTAAGTTCGACTTCAGGAGGTCCAGACCTATCTAGATATGGCTACATCCAATCGGATATGGACATGGGTACACCCCGATCAAGTAGTCAAACCGATCGGATCAAGCATCCCGATCGAGTGCCGATCCCGATCGAGACCGATCCCGATCGGGTACCATATGGAGATCGGACAGCTGTTGGATCCGGTCATCAGATTCCTGTAGTTCAAGTAGTCAGTCGTTTTAGGGATCATTGGCTGTGCAAACACATGGATGAGGATTAGTCATAGGGATAATAATAAACAGAGTGAAATTTGCCTTGTAACCCACAAGTGGCCTATCGTATTCCGGGAAAGGATAATTGGCCTTCCCGACGACCAGCGACAGTCCACATACAAAGTTCAAGTACAACGCCGTCGAATTGCTTGGTCGACACGCGTATTCCCTCTCAACTACGACTAAGCTCCCCGTTATTGGAAGCGGCAAGCAACGGAAAGGAAAGGAAATCCCCGAAGGACACCCCCCCCCCGCGCCGATCGACCAAGGACCGATCCAGCGTGCAACGGCAGACAAGTGACGTATATCCGCGTGTCAGCCACCAAAAAAAAACAATCCACCAAGACCTCGTCAAATCTTCGCAAGTCACCCGGAAGAGCGTAATCCGCCCATATTATCGGGTACACAAGGTGAGCAAGAAGACAACACGACCACGGCCGATCGGAGTACCCCCTCCGTAAGTTGATAGTCTGGCCGCCGAAGACCAAAGTGCATTACCCCAATTTTGCGTTTGAGACTCCATCACATTGGTGAACAATTTTTATTAAACGCAAAGAACAGAAATGCAGTGTCTGCAGTCTTTTAGACTAAATTGCGTCCACGCTTTATAGGGCCGTACAAGGTCGTGGCCAAGAAAGGCCTTGCATATACGCTCAATCTTCCTAAGAAGATGCGCACGCCCCAGTGTTCTACGTGGGCTTGCTCAAGCCTTATCATGACCCGGCTCAGGTGAGCGATGAGGCGATGGCGCCACACGCGGCGTCGCCGCTCCCTTTATCCGATAGAGGATGTCAAGCTGACCCTCAATCCGAGCAAGGCTCCGGTCGAGACCATCAAGCCGGTCCTCGACCTTCTCGGTTTTCTCGAGCTTCCTCTCAAGAGCCTCTAAGCGTTGAACGCAAGACTCGGGTTGTTCAACCCAACGCATCCGATCTTGGAGATCCTGGATGTCAGTCCAAGACTGGTTATACTCCGTTCTGCTCGATCGAGCTTCGTACGAAAGTACTCAACGTCTAAAGACACGCGAGAAAGCCTCGCCCGAGTTCCCTCATACTCATCTCGAGTTACAGGAGACTGAGCCCCCTGCATCGGCTCGTCCTCCTCCTACGAGCAGGGCGTTCGCCACTATCACGTGGAACGTGTTCTAGCGAGGCGTCGTAGCCGAGGCCAAAACCAGTATCTGGTGAAGTGGCGTGGGTATCCTCACTCCTAGAACCCTTGGGAGTTTGAGGTACCTTTGCGGCAAGATTGCCCTGACCTCGTGGACGCTTTCGATCGGCTGGAGCTGAAGCGCCCTGCGATCCCGCGGCCACTTCGATCGCGGCACGCTTCCCGACAATAGGTGGGGAAGCGGGTTGGTCAGACGCAGAGCTCACGCGTGGACCCCGAGCTGCTGTAGCTATTGACTTCCCAGTGGGAATAGCCGCAGTGCGCTTAAGAGCAGAGCTCACAAGAGCAGGGTAATTATGGTTTAAAACCGAGGGGCGACAGAAACCCGGCAGCTGACGTTTCGTCTTAAGCTTTGCGAAGTCAAAGCGAAGTTTGCGTTCCAAACGCACGTCAACTTCCGCGAATCTGGCTTGCAAAGCCTCCAGACTGTCGAGCTTTCGACAACGCTCTACCAATCGGGAGAAAAGCATGTCGTCATCAGACGCGGGCTCACCAGGGAGCAAGACAACGATACATGTCTTTATAGACGGAACAGATTCTCGTCTCGATTGAGCGTTGAGACGCAAGAGGTACTCCTCATATGGTATCTCTTGCATGGTTAAGAACCTGACACGTAGTGCCTCTCGTGTTGCCACATCTTCAGGGGTTGACGCAGCGCGGCCTATGATCCAGATGCTCAGAGAGCTATTTCCCAGGGCCTTTATGGCCTCTACCGGATCCACAGGCTTGAAGCCATACTCTTGCCGAGTGTTGAGAACGGGCCGTGCCAAAGGTCGCTGTATCACAGTCTTCTGAGGCTCTAAGCCCTGCAGAGCATGCACTGCACCCTCTTCCAGCCGTTGCTGTTGAACCTCATCGAGGTTGTTGGTCAAAACGGGGCTTCCCAAACCTGACGATGCGCGCAGCGCTGTTTGATCTGCGTGGCCAGAGCGTTCAGGGAACGGATTAGGAGTGCGCACCACGCGTGGCGCCTCTGGCTCATAGAGCTCCTCATGCTCAGAGGGCATCTTGACCTCCTCCGTGCAAGGATCCAACTCATCCATGAGTTCCTCATTCGCACTACGTGCTGGAGCCATATTCTTGGCCTCGATTCTCTGGTGCTTCTGAGAGTGATACTCTTTCACACTGAGTGTTGAGATCGGCGGCAGCCTCTTCGACTCCAGCTCGTCTGTTCAGGTGCAGGGGACGAGTTTGGGCTCGGGGAGCGGCTTGATGAACTGTGGTCTTCAGACCGAATCCTTTTGTGAGGCATTTCACAGTTAGGCTTGTTGGAACTTGGAAAGTTCTGAGCAAAGGTTGAGCTATCACAGATAGGAAGGACCCCGTCCCACGTCGCGCGTTCGGTAGAACTAACCTCAACTGAGGCAATAATATTGCCATATTATGACGAGTGAAGACACGTGGTGTCCTCAGTCTGGTGGGGGAGAGTGTAACGGGGTTGTGTTATTGTGTAACTGGGTTACTAAAGGGTATGGTTGATGTGATACATCTAATATCACATCCCTCCTTAAGTCGATACTCCGACTCCTGATAGTTAATACGGCTCACACAGCCAATCGATATTCATTTGATTAGGTTTCACTATGGTAGATATTGAACTGTATAGATATACAAAAACCGGCTTTGCCGACATAAAAATAATAGAAAACAGTTAATCTTTTGAGTTAAGTTAAAGAGTTCAGTAGCTTTATTAATTAAAGCTCCTAATTACTCTTGGAGTTTGTAAGCAGCTGTCTTACGATCGCAATAAGTTCTCGTATAGAACTTAAGGTTGCTAACCTGCTTAAGACTCTAAGAGTCGCTAAGCCTTCCTCTACGCTAAAGTCTACGGCAGCCCCGCTGCAGTCCCTAACTAAAATCTTCGCGACAATACTCAAGTGATATACCGGTTTTACTGGCGACTTTGGACGTTTTTGGTACTGCGTCAGGCTTGCAAATTAATACGAAGAAGATTGTCGTCATCGCATTGAGGCAAGAAGGAGCACAATCCGACATGAAACTTCCAGCAGACTTAACTTATTTACCGGAGGACGAAGAGTGTCGGTATCTCGGTATCATGGTTGGTAGCAATGTGGATCCGGACAGGTCCTGGAAGAAAGCTGAAGACCAATTACGAACGAGACTGAGGCTTGGCAGCGCTAATTTTATTAACTGTGGATCAAAGAAGTCTCAGTGCAGCGGCAGTGATCATACCCAAGCTGCTCTTCATCGCGCTCCATGCTTGGCCGTCCAGGAAATATGTAAAAAAAATGGACAAATGTATCCGGAACTACGTCTGCCACGCGCAGTTTGTCGAGAAAGTGCAGGGCTCCCGGGCGTGGCTCAATGCGGATTTGGCTGCTCTGCCACGAGCTGCAGGAGGTCTGAGTCTTCCCGACATTCGAACGGAGCTGTATGCACATGCTGCAATAGCAGTCCAACAGTGGGCAGCACTGGGAACCCGTACAATATACATCGCGGGGGCATCCTTTTTCGGCACCTACACGGCGGACTCCCACCGAGAATGTACATAACACAGAACGGTCCAGACGGAGAGACACGATGTGGCGTACGGGACACGATTTAATTACATAGTGCGGGTCAACGACCTTTGAGGAGGGGGTCCCAGACGAAATGAGACTCTGAATTATGGAGCCATACAAGTCTGGGGGTGTCCATTTCGTCTGGGAAGGACGACAACTGCATGTAGACGGAACAGAACTACTTCGGAGTATGGAGGTGGTACGGAGGAGGACAGGACGCCGTGCGACCCGGATATACAGTGAATGGCTGGAATATGCGGGGGTTAATAATCTCCAGATTTATACTACACCTGGAAAGCGCAGGGAACTTGCAGCAGAAAAAAAACATCCGAACTGGTTGCAAGTGACTCACTTGACTTCTCTCCATCTCTCCTCCGCTCCCACTCGCATCTCCTTCATCAAACAGACACCCCTGGTATCCACCTGACGTGAAGTCAGCCAGACTGCATTCTCTCCGATCCCTCGTCTCGTTGAGACACCATTAGGTATCCCATACACAGCAGTCCCACCTGCTTCTGTTTCACTTGTGCTTCGTGGACATCTGTTGATCGTGACTGGGCTAGTCCGAAGCTTTTCTCTTGTCTTGTCATTTCATTCTTGCATTTTTTCATCATTATTGTCGTCTTTACGGCCTTCCATACTGCGCTGCGGACAGGTAAGGAACCAGTCAGAATAGTTACCATCGTCGAACGCAACGCTTGAGATCGGGCAGCCGCCCCGGCTGAGAGTTCACTTGTACATCGTTGATCTTCTGTTCGTCTTGGCTTGACTAAGGTCCGTGGCTTTCACTTGTTTTTTTGCTCTCTTGTCTTCTTGCATAATCTCGTCATGGTTGCCGTCTTCACCGCCTCACATCCTGAGCTGACGTCAGGGAAGGAGGAGGGTTTTCTTGTCTTGTCTTGTTTTGTTGTGTCTTGTATTGTCTTGTCTTGTCTTCTTGCATTGTCTCCTCATTGGCGTCGTCTTCGCCACCTTGCGTCATGCGCTGAGATCAGGGAAGGGACTGACCAGCCCAGAATGGTTTCGACTTTCGACTCTTGAGCTCTTCTCTCGGTGTAACTTGAAAACACGCGAGGGGAACCAGTCCCCGCCTGTTGCAGCGTTGTGGCAATCGCTGACCATGACTCCGCGTCCGTGATCGGCACTCAGGAACGCCCTCATCCCCCGTCTCGACCCCGCAGGGGGGACTTCGCGTCCGAGAGGGGAGATCCTCCGAAGAGGCGCCGGAAGGTGTCCCTGAAACCACTTGAGCCAAACGGCGCTTTTTGCAAAGTGGGGGGCAGCTCCTCCTCCGCCTGAAGCTGCATGCATTGTCACTAAACAACATCAACACAAACCGTGTCGGTTGCCCACACGATCACTGTGCCACAGACGAAGATACGCCACTAGAACATGTCTTTTGGACATGTCCTGCTGCAGACGGATATTCATTCAATCATGGAGGGCGTTGGGGATGGCAACGACTGAGCTGCAAACTAGTTTTTCGCTATGAAGATAGAGACGATTCCGGATGGTTTTGGGACGTATTGGCGCACTGTCCAAAGGGAGTTTGTCGATTTCTCACCTGAAGTAGAAATGGAGGTGACGGCACTCGTGGAAAATTGCTGGACATTGGGAGTATCCCTGTACCTACAAGCGACATGGAGATGGAGGGTGCAACATTTCGACGTATCTAACACAGTGACGGAGGCTTTCCAGACCGACGTTTTTCGCAAACGGCTCAGGAGTGGGTACATGCGTGTACAACTGCAAATGCAGCGGCAACCACACTCATCCGTGGGACGAACCGCAGCGATAACACTAAGCCGGGCACTCCGGACGGATGGCGTGGCACTATTGACGAATCATCGCCTACAATTACGACGTGGATACGTTCTCGCCGTAGCAGGAAGGACGAATAGTCCTAAACCAGCGGGAGCTTGCGGAGCGGTGGTGGTCTTGGTGGATCGTATAAGAAACACCGGGGAGATTCAGTGGAGTAGGCAAATGTCATATGCGACGGTAACATTGACCAAAACGACTACGGAATACATGGCGTTACTGACGGGGTTGAAAGCTTGTGAAAGACATAGCTATTGGCCGCTCCAAGTGGTGAGTGGGTCAGACAATTTAATCAATCAACACCACGAAGGAGGCCGCCACTAGCGACGCATCTTGCGGCGCTGTATTGGCACAGCAGACGGATCGTGGAGCGCCATGATGGCATTACATGGACCAAACATCAGAAGGAAGAGAACAGAATGGCGCACAGCACGGCGGATCTGGCGCACAGCACGGCGGATCTGGCGTTCACCACTCAAAAGAGTATTTAGGTTACAGTGGATGACAAAGTCTCTACAGGAGACAATTGGCCCTGGCGGAATACTTTGATAGAGAGGGAGGTCCGCGTATTGGACAGTCAACACGGAAGGCGCAGAGCAAGAGGCATATACTAACGTCACCCTTTAATAGGATGGAGAAGAACGACGGAGTAGAAGCTTCGGTCGGGGACTAAGCTACCAGTGACGTAAGGACACGGGTAGAACGGACATAGAACGTCGTTAGAAAACTAAGTGACATCAATGTAACTCACTGAGAAACAAAACAAAAACTTCCATGCGGTATGGCACTGGAGGACTTGCCACTTTGACGAGCAGCAAAATGTGTCAGTTGGACATCACACAAGGGGAATGCACAAGCGACTACGCACGGCATACACCACCATCGAGCGAATAATGAGGTCGAGACTCGACACAAAGGTGGCAGCTACAACGTCCGGAATACTACGCCGAGCAATGAGAACGGACGGAAAATAGCCCACTGACCATAGGAATACATTACTAACTCCGACATACATTCTCTTCTTTGCTGGAAGTACGGACAAGACGTGGGGGTAGTGAGGCAGTCATTGTCTCGACCCGGCAAGACGGCACTGAGGCCACATTTGTATGGGGAGCAGCCATGACCCACGGACCGTGGAAATCCAGAGCATATGTGGAGCGATGGGGCTGTTGATAGGCCTGCATGCATGTCGTAGACAGAGCTTGGCACCGATCCAAGTGGTAGGGTCTGACAGGACATTATTGTATTGCAACAACACAATCAACGGATGACACCCAAGAAACCCGACCTTCGCACACTCTATTGGAGAGACAGGACGCTGGTACGGTTCATGGGCGATATCAGATGGATATACCACACAAGGGAGAAAAATAAGAGGGCACTGGCGTTAGCCAGACTGGCAATTGTATCAAAAGGCAGTAGACAATGGACGTTCAGAGACTCGACTGATCAGGGGCGGGATGGAGCGACATAGTGCAGCACAAGGAAGGAGACTTGGCCCACTGGGCACAAAACACGGAAGACACAGGACAAGAGGTCACTGTGGCCGCAAGCTTCACGGCACGCGGCAAGTAGAGGTCGGTAAGACAATCGACCGGGGAAGCTAACAATAGGCATAGGGGCTACAGTTAGGACGGGCATCGAACGTCGTTAGACAAAGAACTAAGTGACATCAATGTACCTCAACAAAAAAAACTAGATGGGGCCCGTGCACAGGACGTCAACATTATCTTCTAGCACTTTCTTCTCGCTTGGGTAGACAGCATCCGCGAGTTTTCGCTCAACCGTCAGTTTTTCGAAATGAGCTTCTTCGCCACTACTAGTCCATTCTCCAGTACAATCCGCCATTTTGCTTTTAGCGCTCTCCAGAAATACAGCCCAGTTAGCGGTTGAATGCTCGCCCTCTACGTCTTTCTTCTCAACTTCATGCGTTTCTTCATGTTGCGCTAAGCTCAGTTTATGTGCTAGCGGCACACATTCCAACCAACCAATTAAGTTCAGTTTCTTTTCCGCGAGAGTAAAGGTCAAATAGCTCACACTTAAAATCTTTTTAAGCTGGCTAAGAAGCATCTATTAATTAATTAATAGCACCATGTCGAGTTTGTGGTCAAACTTGGGCACACTGTTTTCAGTCAATCGCAACATCCTTCGTAATCTTCCTAAGCTGCTTGGAACGATAAGTTTGGCTCTTTCCAGCGTTCAACTGAAAGAGGTTACTTGAAACTAGATCAACTGTAAATCTATGCCTTTTAATCTCATTTCAGCTCCTGCATCGTACACTTCTTGTTCCTGCTTCTCGTGAGCTTCCCATAACTCCTTCATGTACTCCTCAGGCCACATGCTGAAGTCTCTCAGGCTTTTTTTGCAAAGCTTCACTGAGCGGACAATACAATGTACCGTATTCCCCCTGTTACAAGCGTCGCTATGTTACAGGCGTCACCTCATTTTATCCAATCATATGCACCCAGCAAATATATTTGGTTTTTGTTTTGTTACAAGCGTCAGCCCCGCGAATGGGTGGTGCGAACGAACACATTGCCCACATTCCGAAAGACCCCAGAATGGGAAGACCACGAATCAACGGAAGTGGCCGTAAGCCGAATCGTGGCCTACGCTCGTCTTTCTCCTACACATTTAAATCTAATTGCATTAACCCCTTGAACGCGAGGCCTTTTCAGCGCCCCCATCGGCCGAAAAAAACGTGTATGTCCGGGGAAGGGTTCTCATACAAATATTAGGTAGTTTTGGTATCTTGTA
>JAIKVB010001062.1:0-15928 GCA_024679045.1 Phytophthora brassicae
CTGCTGTGATTGAGACCAAGGTCTCAACCACAACGAACGCAAACCTACCACTAAGGAACGCCGAGGAACAGGATCTTCGCAATACCTCGGAAGCCGGATCCTCCGGATCGGGCAGCTCGATCGCGCTACAACGCATGAGTCTGGGACCATCGGGTGCAGCAATGCTAGGCAATTTGAGCCAAGAAATCACTCAAGACCGTCCTTTCGGTAATTTTTCCAGTCCACCTACGAAACCGACGAACGCAACACCGACCCAGTCGGATGCGTTCTCCCCGATCCAGATGCAAACGTACTTCAACATGACCATGGAACGTTTTATGAGGAACAGCGATCGACATCTACTGCCGAATCGCCCCCACCAGCCAAGTTGCCAGACATTGCTGGTGCTCCCGATGTGGATATGGAATCCGTAGGCTCCCCTTTATGTAACTCATTATTAACCGATACTCCGAGAGCAACAGTTCGATCGCTTGACCCGAAGACTTGTTTCAGTCGAAAAAATAAAGTTTTTGTGGATAGTTTTAATTACTATCGGAAAGCTGAGAAGCATTGTGCGATATTCTTGTAGGAGCTCTACAGTAGATAAAAGTTCCAGTTCCATAGTCGTATAATTGAGCTGGTGCTTGGTCCAGCTACGGGAGTAGCACGCCAAAATGTTCATCCCTTGCATGACTACCGAATTCCTCGATGAGCAGTACCCCTCAAAAATGCTCGATGAGCTGTACCCCCCGGTCGGAGTTGCAATACTAAGTGATGGGCAACTTTGAGGGGACTTCCCCGAACCCCCGGCTTACATTATATTCAATGAAACCGCTCGAATCCCTCATTAAACATTTTGACAACAAGAACGATCATGGTAAGGTGCTAAATAATGTCGCTCTCTGCGACTTACTGGTATTGATGCGTGTTTAACAGGAAGGGGGGGGTGGTGCCTGCGATCTCGGCAGTAGATGTTGTCGGCTGCGACGAAGGCGGCTCGGGGATAAGTTGCTCAGCTCACGAGGTGTGCGGAAAGCATGTGAAGGTTTACGATGTCATCGTTTTCAGGGAGAGGCGATAATAGATGAAGACGACCAGCTTGAATTCGTCGTGAAGGCGTTCGTGATACGCTCTGGGGCTCAGACGTGCCACATTGGCTTTCTTCCACGGAGACTGTTGCGAATGAAAGCAGCGTACGAGAACAAGATGGCTCCAGTTGTTGAGGACTTGCGAAAGTCAGAAAATAGTCAAAAACGGCGTCGATCTAAACGAAGCAGAGGTATTATTCGTTGCTTAATGCTTACCGATATCGAGCAGCATTTCAGAGCGTAATGTTAAGCACTAAATCGGTGAGATCAATATCATGATCCGGTTCGTCACTTACTTATTGGGCGGTTTGCTGTTCTACACTCGCTGTGCTTTCTGGGACACCATATCCGATCAATGTAAATGTTTTCACGATTGCAGGACTTCCAATCTCTTTCCATGACGAAACGAGCCAACGGACGATATCTTCGCGAGCAGGAGTTGGTACGTTGGCGTCTCCGCGAATATTATCCATTTTGTGAATAGCCCAATCATTGTACTGGTTTCAAATACCATTTTATAATGGGCGGTTGATCCCAACGTCCAAGGCCGCAGCACACACGTGTACCCACCAGGTATTATCTCCACCTCCGTCCCAATGTCATTCAGGCTTCTAACGAAAGAGGCCATACCCACCAGGTATTATCTCCACCTCCGTCCCAATGTCATTCAGGCTTCTAACGAAAGAGGCCTGAACGTGGCACTTAAACTCATCCAACAAGAGCATCGAAGCAGGATGCAAGGCAGCGTAAGGCTTCCAGACTTTTCCAGCCAGATTTGGCAGCCCCGTTCGTCCATCCACCCGTTTTCTTGGCAACACCCAAACACATCAGAGGAAAGGAGCTTGTCAAGGCTGCTCTCAATTATCGCGCCGGGCTTGCCTTTACACACAACAAATAGAGGGAGCTTGGTCCCATCTTGAGCGCAAGTAACGCAAGCTGTAATCCTTTTTGAGTTTGATCCATTTCCACGAATGGAAACAGTCCGATCATTCACTTGGTTAATCGTTGTATCGGATGTCATCTCGAAGAACACTGCAGTTTCATCCATGTTGACATTCACTTGGTTAATCGTTGTATCGGATGTCATCTCGAAGAACACTGCAGTTTCATCCATGTTGACTCGCAGAGAAGGCGGAACGCCTTCCAATGTCCCGCCAGTTTCAAAACGCTCGTTCACCGCTGCGACAAATTCTCAGCGAACCTCCTCCAAGTGGCCACTTAGCTTTTACCTGACTCGCGTATTGCGCCGGATACTTAGACGGTGGCGGTTTAGAAATGGATACACCCACTTCCACATGGCTTTCCTCCTGCCACCACGAAATGATGGTTTGAGCGCAAGAGCCTTTGCAATTACTTGACCCGTCGAGACAGCTAAATCGTGTGGTCGCCGTTCGATGATCCACGAAGCCAGCTCTTCTTCAAGCTCGGCCTCTTGGCGAGGTCGCCCCGCGTTCAATGTCTTGGCCCGAGGATTTCTCGTCACTGTGGCTTCGAGTGTAGCTTGCTTTTTCGCCCAGCGCCTTATTTGAGAGTGTTGCACATTGTACTTACGAGCAACAACTTTCACAGGACAACGTTCAGCTTCTAGAATGATGAGTAGCTTCTTTTTGGCGGTCGCGCCATGGTGTGTCTGACTGGCGATCGTTCGGGTCGGAGAAGTTGTCGATGGACCTGGCTGCTGGAAGATCGCCCAGTAGTTTTAACCAATAACAAAAGGGTGGGTCCAGAGGGACTTTCTCGATAAGCTGTACCCCTTTGGTGATGTACCACGGGGGTACAGCTCATCAAAGAATTCGGTAGTCCACCGAGTTGAGCTCCACTGGCATCCGCATAAACATCAAACGGCTAATCGAAATCGGGGAAGGAGAGCAATACAGCTTCTGCAAAAGCACGTTGGATGTCTCGAAAGGCCTCTGTGTCACGTAAAAGACACCTTGAAGCTTGTCAGCATATATAATGTTTTTTTTGCACAGCATAGTCTTATTAGGGACCATGTCACGATAGTAGTTAATCATTTCCAAGAAGCGCCTGAGCTCCTTGCAATTATGAGGAACGGCAATCTGCTGTATTGCCTGAATATTTTTCTTGTGTGGTCTGTTACCATCGGACGAAAGTGTGTACCCTAAGTAGTCAACTTCTTCGCGTAAAATGTGGCACTTCTTGTCATTCAACGAGACTCCATATTTTTCCAATTGCTCAAAAGTCGGACGAAAGTGTATACCCTAAGTAGTCAACTTTTTCGCGTAAAATGTGGCACTTCTTGTCATTCAACGAGACTCCATATTTTTCCAATTGCTCAAAACCAATTCGCTAATGTTCAAGGTGCTCTTCTTCGTTCTTCCAAGATATCATCGAGATACACCACAACAAAGTCTAAATCGCCAAAGATACGCTCCATACAGGTCTGGTATTCGTTGGGAGCCGTGTAGATTCCCATCGACAGTCGCTTGTACTGGAATTTCCCCCAAGGCAAACAGAATGAGGTGTACGGACGGCTCTTTCTTGCGAGCCGTCGAGCGTAATACCCTAAATTAGCATCAAACGTTGAGATTCACTTTGTCTTGGCCAGACACATCAGGATCTCCCTGATTCTTGGCGCATAGTACGGGCTCCGCCGTAAGTACTTATTCAACCATCGAAAATCCACTAGTAGACGTAAACTTCCATTCGGTTTAGCCACAAAAAAACGCCGGCGACGCCATCTCAGAGTCATACATCTGCTCTGGTATATCGGCTTGAATGAGTTGCTGAATTTTGTCTTTCGCTTTCTCCTCTTGTCTGCGTGCCACGGGGTATAGTTTTGCGTGGACCGGCTTAAAGTGAGGAAATAGGTATTTCGTAGTAGTCGAAGCGCATCCGTCCTAGATGGCCGTCGTACAATATCTGGTGAGTAATGAGCAGTGTCAAGTAGTATTTTGCTAGTTCACCTTGGAGTTGCTCCGGAACGAGCTGCTCGGGATTGACTGCGATATTAGTGACTTCTTTTGACTCGTCGGGAAACTCGCGGTCTTCCATCTCGACGGTATCTTTTATTGTCCTTTTTTGTCCGGTGTTCAGGCTCAGAAAAGAACCATCCCATTATACCACCCTCTCTTTAAAATTCAAGATAAGTCCGAGCTCATTCATAATGTCGCGTCCAAACCATAGCGTCGCTGCTATGTTCGATTACTTCGAAACGATGCGTGATACATGTGCCAGACTTGAGCTGCGGAAGATAGAACTAGGCAACAGTCGTACCGCTGCTGGTGACTGTGCCGCTCATGGTGTCAAATACAACTGGAGAGGCTGAAATAAATTTGCGACCCAGCCTGAGATTGCCGCGAGAGTGACACTGTTAATGATGCTTTTGGAAGCACCACTGTCTAGAAGAGCATCGAACGTCTCTCCCCTGCGACGAAGTTTTACTGCAATGCACTTTTCGGGCTTGGCTTCTGTTTCACCAAATCTACAAATTTCATCTCTTCGCTGCTGGACCCATCCGATTCCGAGTTAGAGTCAGACGCTGATCCGAACCCTTGTGGATGCGAGGATACCGATTGGTTTTCTTTGTGGGGCCTCACGCGTTTGTGCTCTTCAGATTCCTTCTTTTTGACCGTATAACAATCGCTGATGTTATGCGACGCTGTCTTATGATAGGAGCACCACTTATCACTCTCGTGTTACTGCCAGTTTTCTTCTTGTCATCCTTGCGATGGTTCTTCAGCGTCTCTTGTTGACTTTGGGTATTCTCCTTACGTTGATCCTTATAGCTCTTGTTCTTATCACGGGTGGTCAGCTGCTTCTCAGTAGTACCAGTTCACTGAGTCGGTCATACACGACACCGGAAGCTGCCAGTTTCTCTTGCCAGACACGTGGCATTCCGCGTTCGAAGTATCTACATTGCTGCACCGCAGGGATCTCTTCACCGTCCTGAGGCAGCTCGGCAAACATGCGGATGTTTTCTTTGAGTCGCTGCGAAAACTTGATCACTGTCTCGTCTCTACGTTTCGTCATTGTCCACAACTCGTTGTCAAGATCTTCGCTGAAGTCGTGCGAAACCGACCACAAACCTACGTACGGTGAAAAATTCGTTTAATGTCTTGTTTTCGGCGACGGCATCTTGTGCAGCACTTTCGACATCAGCCTCGAGGTCGCCCTCAATGAGAGCTAACGGCGACGGCATCTTGTGCAGCACTTTCGACATCAGCCTCGAGGTCGCCCTCAATGAGAGCTATTAAATTATGAGCCTTCTGCTCATCTGCCCACTGTTTCTTGCGAGCGACGCTGCGAAATTGACCACTCCATTTGAGCCAGTCGCGCGCACCCCCGCCAGTAAACTTTTAATTTTTATCTTTGCCGTCTCAGTTTCAGTAGTGGCTGTAATCACGTGCTCGTAGATAATGTACCGTTATTCGTCTTCATTCTTGCGCCCCATTTTTGCTGACGCTCGATTATCTGAATTTCCGATTCAGATTTGATATATCAAAATGACGAGCCATTGGCTTGCAGAGGGGCAATCGGGTCCACGAGGCCTTGCTTGAGTGGGACTTGCGGAGTTTAAGGTAAAATTGAGAATGAATTGTGTTCTCTCGTGCTTCTAGAACTAGCTTCACGTCATTACTTCTCCATCAATCCATGGCTTCTCCATCAGTCCTCAGACATCAGTCATGTCAAGTGTAAAGCAATCGGTGTACAGCTCTCTTTCTAGCGAAGGCGGCGAGGAAGCACGACACGAAGGAGTGTGAAGCGTGGAGAACGACGCGAAGGTGGGCGAAGAAATTGGAGAAGACGCGAAGAAGATCAGCAATTGGCTGGATGAAGCTAGCGCGAAAACGGTTACATTAAAAAAAATGGGCATGTCACCCTCGAGACATTATTCAGATGATTTCTTCGCTGTGGCTCAAGAGCGTCAAGTACTTTAGAAAGACTTTTCAACCTGGTGAGGACCAAGTTCACGTAGTGCACGTGCTGCCTAATTAGCAGCAAGCTGCGTTTACCGAAAAGAAACAGTGATGCAAGGGTATGAACACCGAAGTTTCGTGTCGCATGCGATGGTTCGCTCTTTACGATTTTCGTTGCCGCTACCGCGGAAGCCCGACGATTTAATGAATGATTTCAAGGCCTTCGAAAAGAATGACTGGGTATTCCGCTTGGTGAGTGGGGAGCAGTTGACCGATGTTCAATTGCCAGTCTTTTTATTTGGGACGAATTGGCGAAATTCAAAGTGCTGGATACTGGTACGCTACGATGGCAGTGTTGCAACAACAAGCAGAGGGAAATCCTACCTTATTCTCTTGGAGATCATGTTCACTGGTGCTCGAGTCTATTTTACAAGGGTAGTGCGTCAAATGCATTGGTGTTTTCTGAATTCGACGTAAATAATGAGCTTGGGTTCTGGGGTAACTCTTGTTGAAGGTGGGTTGACGCTTAATTCTTTTCGTGGTTGAACTGGTTGTACAGTAGTTACAGAAACCGAAACTTTACCCGAAATTGTGTTTCCGTCTGAAGTGACGCGTTAACAAGTCCTTGCAGTGTAAGCTATGTATTATCAATTATGAGAGCTTCAACGCTATACCTGAGTTGGTTTAAGCTCAAGGATCAGTTCAGATATTCGCCTACTATTTCTGCTTCTTCGACAGGGTTGATTTTGCAGCCGAAAAGCATTGGCAACTCGTCTTCGTATATCTTGTAGCTGTGGTCAGTATCATGGCAGAGCCGGATGGGCGCGATATTGCTCGAAGCGATCACGTATAAACCCCAACTGATCCTTCTTGGTCAGCTACGGAAGCAGCCAAGTTCTCACACGATTCATATTGTCAGGGTGAACTCTGATGCGTGAAAGAGACGTTGTGCCGGAGTGGCAATGTTAGCTACCAGCAGTAAAACAGTTTTCTCAGTATTTCAATCTGGTATTGCAATACAATCTTCGACTTTCAGTTGGGTATTGGACATTTGGTTACTTTGACAATACTACAGTGCAGTATTGGAATTCTTATCCGCAATACAAAGCGATGATGATCTGGGCACCGCATGCCTCATTTTCCGTCGACATTGCAAGCCATCCACTTCAACCTGTTAACCAATAGCAGTGGGCAGAATCTATCTGCTCGCTGATTCGCTTAAATACCTCTCTCATTTTCGTCCAATCGTGAGCGTCCACCGGCATAGTCGTTTGTTGGTGGCAGACGCGGATCGGCATTTTTCCTTATTGGGCATTTGTGTCATTGTGTGCGCTCTCTCGGTGTCCACAGACGTCCCTCTCTTTTGCCATAGTGACCGCACTCAACACCGCCATGGCGGGCGAGCAGACAGACAATAACAAGAGCGGCGTCTCTTCTGTGTCCCCCTCCAGCAGCTTTGCACCTTTAGCTTTTGACGAGAGTTTAGTAGCCGCTCTAAGTGGCGCCTCAGCAGCTGCGAACGCCAACTCATCAACGAACAATAGCAAGTCAGCAGCAGATTTCTTTCTAGATCAAATTGCGGCTGTGGTGTCCGACGAGAAGAAACTCTCTGATGTACGTTAAAAATGACGTTTTTCCGAGGTATTTCTTCCTAATTAACCTATTTTACTGTTATTTTTATAGAATATAATGGACTTAATCCCGCCAGTAGAAGCTCCAGTAAGTCAAGCAGCGACTCAAGGTTTAACATCCAGCGCTATGTCTCTTGGTATGCCATTGCTTCCACCTCCAGGGCTGATGATGCGTGCTTTGTCTCCTCCAACGTCATTATTGCCGGACTTTGGAGATCCCTCACCTTTGTCATTACTTGGAGATGTGACTGTATCTGTAATGGTATGCCATTGCTTCCACCTCCAGGGCTGATGATGCGTGCTTTGTCGCCTCCAACGTCATTATTGCCGGACTTTGGAGATCCCTCACCTTTGTCATTACTTGGGGACGTGACGGTATCAGTAGCAGCAGGAGGTTCCGCTGCATTGACAATGCCAGCGTCAATTGCTACGACAACAACAGTTACAACTACTGCTGTGAAAAGAGAACTTCCTATTGTGAAGCCTGCAGTTCCAGGAACAACAGCGTTAAGGAGACAAACGGAGCTGACGGCTGCACACAAGAAGAGGAAAATGGAAGACATTAAACCGGAACCGACAGTAAAAGCGGCGCCCGTGTCTGTGTCTGTACACCAATCCGCTAAGTGTGTCAGCTGCAGCAGCTGCAGCCGCAGCACGTGAAAAAGTGATGAAGGAGCCGCAGTCGGGCGATTTGTACGAGTGTGTCATCACCAAGCGAAACGGAGGGCTGGGACTTACACTAGCGTGTGTGGACGATCATGTTCAGATTACAGGACTGGCGCCAGATACACCGGCGGCTAATAGCGGAATTTGTGTAGGCGACACTTTGGTTGCTGTTTCAGGTTTACCGGTGAGAGGACTGCAATTTTCTACTGTTATCGGGAGGCTGAAGTCCACTTCGCGCAATTCTGTGGTACTCAAGCTTCGTCGCAATCCTTGTACGTTTAATTCGGTGTGTTGTTTGTATGCTGTTAAGTATCTGAGTGTGGGTGGTGTTTGATATGTTTAGTTCGACAAAATGCTGGTAATTCGGCGTCATATCGTGGAATGAAGCGGCCTGGACGTGGACTTATTAAAGGATCGGATAGCAGCAACAGCGCCAATGTATTGTCCAGTAAGACGATGGCTTTGGAGACGCGGTTAGGAGGCGGTGTAGGAAACGGTCTTAATGGCTCGGCAGGTGCTTTAGGAGCTTCAAACATTTTGCACAATGGCACCTCCAGCACAGGACTTGACGACTTGCATCGCACACAACAGGGAGCCACTGGCTATGCGAATCATTCGCATCACTTGCAAATGCAGCTGAAGACGGAGCCCATGAACTCCACTTACTTCCCTACGGATGCCTCTGTTCTTACAATGGGAACAACAGCCTCTGGATCGAGCAGTACAGCGGTAGCTCCCAGTTCATTGGCGCCTACATCTTCTGTACCAAGTGACGTACAAGCCATTGTGAGAGTCAGTATTGAAGAGAAGGATCGATACTATGCAGAATGTCGTGCTCTTCGGCATGAACTGAGTCGAGCAATGGTCGCCCAACGGAGTCAAAAACGCGATACAGCAGCGTACACTGCCAAGATGCAGGCAGTTGTGGACAAGTTCCAAGAAGAAGTTTGTTCATTGCTGCCGTCTTCGTCTGATCCAGCGCCTACAACATCAAAAGACACAGTCACGGCTTCAAATGATCTCGTCACACTGCGGCAGAAACTGGTGGAAGCAAATCAAGCTCTTGCTAAGCAAGAAACAGCAATGTTGGCGCTTGAAGAACGTGAAGCAAGACACGCTTTACCAGAAACTCAGAGACTAAAGTGGCAGTTGGTATCTTACATGAGGAAAAGCGTTCTCCAGATTGACTGCAAAGCGGCTTTAAAAGTGTCTTCAACTCCTGTGGTGAAGAAAACGAGTGGAATATCGGGATCCACTTTATCCTTTGAAGAACGACTGGATGGTGTCCGTCCTAGTGTTTTTGCGCTGTTAATTGGACAAAGCAGCGTACAATCTGAGGCACCAACAGTAGAGCGTGAGCTTGACGCGAAGACTTGCACAGAGGTAAGAAACTTGTGCTGCTTCTGGTTGTACTTTTAACGTTCTGACTTGGTTTTTGTATGTTTTTTTAGCTGCTGGGATGGAATTTACGTGAAATTGTGAGCCAGGCAGGAGGAATTTACACTGTGAGTGTGGCTGACACTGTTCACGTAAAGTATTTGCGATTGGAAGAAGCACTTGTTGTGTCCTGGACATTGAGTGTGAAAGACAGCAATAGTACCAAAAAGTGATTGTTAGGGGGGACATGCGCAAATGCACATAGAATTGCAGAGGGCGCGAATCATGACCACAAAAACACAACTAGAAGAAGCCCACAATGTTAGGAATCCAGCACCTTTTGCGATGATTTTTGCTGCTCTTTCTTTCTATTTGCAAGTGAGTCAGGTATCAAGGCATTGGTATAGGCGACAAGGGATGTGGAGCTTGTAAGAACGGTACTTCTTGCACCTGTTCGTTCACAATTGCCATGATATGAGCCACTGACTCGTCGTCTTGTTCGGTTGAGTTTTGCTTGTTCACGTGCTGAATTGCACCATCCATGAGCAACACGTACGCGCGTACGAATTGCTGACGAATGTACTTGTCACGTGACCCTTTGAGGACATGAGCCACATCATAGCCGACTTCAAACGGATCTTCAATACTCAATCGTGTCGTAAAACGCCATTGAGATGTGTGCCGTTTCTCGTCTTTTGTTACATTTCCAGCGTCTGCACGACGAACACTCACAACATCCCGTGTAGCATCGAATTGCAGTCCATAATAACGAAGAAAACCCAGTAGTAATTCACCAACTGATTGGGTATTGCGTGCACTGAACTCGCGTAGTATCGCCAGCCTCTCGTTAGGTTCACGGAAGGCAAATGGATCGTAAAAGTACGTTTCAATTCCACTTTGACCCTCACTCGAGAGGTCTAATTCGTCGCTTGGACCACGACACAAGACACTTGGCAGCTTCTCTCGAGGTTCTTCAGGCCAATTAGGAGGCAAAGCTTGTAAAACAGGCAGTACAGGTGGATCTTGACGCTGCAGATAATGGATCAGCAAAAGTAGGTATCCGTACGACGACAGTGTTCCTTCTGCAGCACAATTCATACGTCTCTGCTTCACGAAACCTTTAATCACATACGCCAACATACGTACACGTGGATCAGCACTAGCGTAAGCCCTAAGCAAGGACGTGTTCCGCTGAGCTAATCGGTTCTCCACACACAAGTCGCACTCGATACCAGACGCGCGTGAAATAAACATGATAATCGGAATGCGTGCTGTAAGGCGCGTTGTGTCCACAGAAGCGAACAAATCCGGACGCGATTCAAGCCGCGCAACGACTTCCAAGAGCATCTGCTGTTTGTCTTCGACTGATGGGGTGTTGCCTTCTGGGAGAACAAGACACATGTCCATATCGCTGTGTTCATTCCCAAATTCATTAGCTGACGAGCCAAAGACATCTAAATCACAGGGAAATGAGAGCTTGGAGATCACTTCTCCATGCAGTTGGTCGTAAATGGACTGCCGCGATGCGCGGAATGCTGAACGGTCAGGCATCAACACTTCAGCTTCCTGTTCCACCCAGTGAGTTAACGCACGCGTAACGAACGAAGACGAGTGCAACATCTTGCTCTCACTATCAACCTTTCCATCTGAAGACGCGCCTCCAATTGGCGCAAATCCAAAATGTTCCAGCCAGAAAGCGTACCGATCAGCGTCGTTGGCGAAATAAAGACCACTCACTTGACAGAAACGTTCACGCTGGATACGCGCAATGTCAGTGAGCTGGTCGTCCGCTACCAGCTCTCGTACGTATTTGTTCGCTTCTACAGCATTCAACACGTTACGTAACGTACCGTGGAAAGTTTCCATCGGGTGTGGAATTGTTTCAGTAGCTGCAAAAGACCGGGCGATGTCTTCTGCACGACGTTCAAGTAAATGAAGAGAAGCGTCCAGTAGATCACCCAGTAGAGCATGACCATGAAGAAACACCGTTTCTACTTGGTCCACAAGCCGCATGAGAGCTAAGAGTGCACTCAACACCAGACCAGCATCACCATCGACCACACCTTGTTGGAATTTGTCATGAGTCGCGCGTAAAGTGTCGATGAAGTGGCTGTACTCCAAGCAAACTTTCAGTCGGTTACTGCGTGCAATGGTCACGTTCGAGTACAAGACTTTACTATGATGATGACTATCATGATCATCAGAGTGCCGTTTGCCGTTTAACTGGTGACTTTGACTGCTCTTGTCTTCAAACACACGGAATTCGAACTCACCAGGAGAGCGCGGAGCTCGGAACGTGATGCGTGTGTTTAAAAACCGGTAATTGCGGTGCAATTTGTTCTCGAACAGTACTTGTTTCACGAAAATGGGTTTGTCATTCGTCGGTTGGCCAAGACGGAAAAGTCCCACAAGCAGAACTCGTCCAACAACGCATTCTTCAGCTAAGAGACAAACCTGAACCTTAATGTTGTCGTTGGGCTTTGTCACTTCTGGAGACACTTGAATCGAATTCCCCTGTCCTCCCAAAGCGCTCGAAGCGGAGTTTTCACGATGTAATTGAGGTGATTTCGCTGGTGAACGGCGTGAACGCGACGGTGTGGAGCTTCTTGAATGGGATCCTCTTGGTGGTGACATACTAGGAGCTAGACTTCCATGACTTGGATTGCTATGGGGACTGGACGCAGGGAAGCCTGGAAAACTGCTTAACCGTGGCGACTGCATGTTTCCTCCTTGGACGTTCACACTTGGTGAAGAGTACAGTTCATGACCGTTAAAACTCGAGTTGTTGTCACTATTGTTGTTGTTAAGTAGACTTAACAAGTCGTTGCCGGATTGAGCTAAAGGCTGATGTTGTTGAAACAATAACCGGTCGTTAATCGGAGGCTTGGGATGTTGATACAATGCAGCCATTTGTGCGTTCATCTGGTCACGGAGAGAAGTCGATGATGGCGATGCAGACGAGAGACTTGAGTCGCCTCCCCATCCTCCACTTCCTCCTAACATTCCACCACCTAAATCCAAGTTAAGCATGCTGTTAGAAAGGTCAAAGTCTCTTCTGTCCGAGACTGATTGTCCCATTGATTCTGTGACTGGAAATCTCTGTCCACCAAGTCCAGAGCCAAACTTGTCTGTGCTCTGAGCTCCAAGCTCTAGACCTCCGAGAGAAGCTAAAGAACTTAAGCCAGAGCCTGAAGAAGGTCCCATTCTGAACTCCTGTTGCTGGTGTAATTGCTGCTGGTGCTGAAGATGATAGAGAGCACCGCCAGCCTCTGTGGACGGCGGTAACGGCGGTGCCATGGGTAGTGGCGGTTGATGCTGATTTAGAGCTAATCCGAGACCTCCAGAAGCCTGTGGAGCGACCGAAGAGAGCCCCAAGCCGAGACCTCCAAGCTCTAGACCGTTGGACAATTGGCTATTGCCTCCGAGGAAGCTGTCGTGGCCAAAAGCTCCGAGACCCTGGAAATTCATTGTGTCCGGTGGAAATTGTCCCCCATTACGATTGGGCGAGCGAGGTGGCTGGGGCCACGCGGCCATTAGGACACTATTTGTAGGACAGAACGGTGGTACACGTGAGAATGTGCTTTATAGATCGGAAACGTCAAGAATTAAGACGTGAAAAGTATGAGCAGAAAGAAGAGAGAGCAGCGCGTAAAATGAGGTTACGTACGAAGTGCAAAGATGAAGGGGAGAGCGAGGAAGCGACGAAGAAGAGAGCAGCGTCCAGTAGGAGGGACGTTTGGATATGCGCTCAGAGGCTGTAGGGGGGATGACGTTTGACACACTAAGTGAAGTAAACCACATTTCTTAAGCTTAGAAATTGTATGGACTACGAAATGCAAATGCGTGGCGACCACCGAAACATGAAGTTGAAGTGGACCTTACAGTAAAGCTACACTGGCAGTGAAAACCGCTATTCCAATAGAAAATAAGGAGTAGCAGCGTTATCCTCGCTCGTGTTAACACCGGACGATGGAGGCGTCGTAGTAGCAGAACTTGTTGTGGTTGGGGTCGATATAGTGCCATTAACGTTACCAGTAGGTGTGCTGCTTGTTACTGAACAGCCACCAGTGAAGACACATCCTGATTTACGAGAAGGTGTACTAATTTCATCACATAAGGCTGTGCCTGTCGACGTATACTTAGAAGAAGCGTTTGGGAGCGATATGCTGTTGGTGTTTTGGCCGTCGTATCTTCTGGCTGTGAGCTCGTCAGCAGAAATGCAGATTGATCCGGACATCTCTGCGTTCAGGTCCAAGTCGTCCACGATGAGAGAAGATGTGAGAACAGTGATAGAAGATTTATCATGTGCCTGGAACTGACCCTTTTCATGGATGGAGATACTGTCTGTGATGAACTGCAGCGTCGCACTGTCCGAAAGCTCCAGCTTCAAATCTTGCAGACTTACGGATGAGCTCGAGACGTACACGATGCTCGAGTCGCTGGCTTTGAGTTGCAGCTCCTTGTTGAGGTTACTAACAACCAACACATCGTCCTCGATAATCACTTGTGCTGACGACTCGATCCTGACGTCATTTACGATGTTACTCGTCACCAAGAAGATTTCTGTCAGTAAATAACCGGACGAGCTTGAACTGGTATCGAACTTCACTTGTAACTCGTCTTCGTCGTCATTTGAGCTGACTTTTACCGCATTCACCACGTTTTGAGAGGCACCCGACACATTCACATAGCCCAGCACACCAGTTGGTATGCCGCTGATATGACTCACGAAGACTCGACCCGGGAGTTGCAACAGGATCGAGTCAATCTTGTCATCTCCATCGTCGGAGCTGTCGTCATCGTTGTCATCGTTGTTATCGTCGTCATCGTTGTCACTTGTACGTGTGTTGGTGCTGGAAAGTGTATACTGCTTGACGAAGTATCGTTGTCATCGTCGTCACCGTCGTCATCGTCGTCATCGTTGTCACTTGTACGTGTGTTGGTGCTGGAAAGTGTATACTGCTTGACGAAGCCGACATGTTCCACACTTGACTCAGAGGTTTCTGCTGCAGGAGAAGACACGGAGAAGTCCGAATCGGCTTCGATAATGCTGAGGTAACAGACCAACATGACGAGCAGAACTGGGAGAAGCGTAGACGTGCTTGAGATCATCGTACGCGTTGGAAGTTTTACGGCAAGGAGCAGTACTTGACTACTAGCTGATGTATTGAAGAATGAGGACTGAGAGCTTGCTGTGCTGCTCGAATTGTTAGGCAATTTCCTGTACACTGCATAGCAGTAGGACACCGTCGAACAACTCACATTTTTTGTAACTTTTGGCTACACTTCGTTCGTGTTGATCAGTGAAATCCACCCAATGCGGGCAGAAACTCGATATTGTGATGGTATTTTCCGCTACATGTAGCTGACTAAGGAAAAGTTTAGTTTCACTTCAGGCAGGTATCAAGTACGGCTACCGTAGCCGGTCGTGGGTGTCGCACGTGATTACCGTGTGCTCTTTGGGTTCGCTTCACAACATCCACAATACCTATACATGTAGTAGCCGTCGACTCGATTCAATCTCCCTCCAACTTGGACTGCAACTTGGACTGCAACTTGTTCACGCAAGTGAAAGGCTCAAATTGGGTTGTGTGGAGGGGGTAGCCAAAAAGAGATTTGCCTCTTATTTTAGCAGTCTCAGCTCATCTCTCTTGCTTCCATACCATGTATCGGTGGCAGGATTGATACATGGGGCACTTGCTGTTAATGTACATGTGGTAAGTAGCAACTGCGAAGATCAGGTAGCCTCAGCTGTAACATTGGACGACGAGAACAGCACCGCAGTGGCAGCAATCAGTTTCAGTTTTCAGTGAGGTACATTGATGTCATTTAGTTCTATCACTAACGACTTCCTATGTCCGTCCTACAGGTGGCCTCTTTATCCTCCCGTAGCTTTATACGCGGCGACCTAATAGTCTGCCGCATGCGTCCCTAAGGCCCAACAACTTCGATGTCGTATGTCATCGTGTCCATATTGTTTAGGGTCCAGTACAGTGGCAGCAATCGCGAGCGAAGCGAGACTCGAAGAGGTAGTCGCGTTCGCAACAACTGCCCACACACCAGTGATGGCCAAAATGTACGGGACGGCATTGCAGACAAAGCGATCTGTAGCAATATGTATTGAAGTACTCTGTTGGTATGCAATCAGAACTGCAATGTCCGTCCGTCCAACAGTGGGGTAGTATTGATTCAATACTATTGAACAATGCCAATACTGTACATGTACTGCATCGCGTTGGAATATTGCAATACTTTATTGCAAGCTCCAGCAGTATTGCAAGATACGATTGCATCCTGCAGCAGTATG
>JAIKVB010001063.1:0-15919 GCA_024679045.1 Phytophthora brassicae
GCGACGTCACTGACCAGGGCCATGAAGATGGCGGCGCTTATGGTGATGCAGGTGCCAACCCCGAAACTCAAGACAATCCGCATGAACAGGTTTCCCAAACCGATGGCAACGTGTACGACCAGGTTGACCAGGGTACTCACAACGATGAATCGGAGGACAGTGTAGATGAGCGGGACGGTGATGCGTACGAGCAGACTCATCAGGACGAGGTTAGTCAGGGCGACAACGAGTTCCAAGACAACGACGTGACCCAAGACAATTACTTGACCCAAGACAACGACGTGACTCAAGACAACGACGTGTACCAAGACAACGACGTGACCCAAGACAACGCCTACGATGAAGCCGCTCAGCAGTATAATGGTGACGACATTTTCCAAATCGGTGGTGATGCTCCAACACAAACCAGCATCAACTCATACAACCGCCGCCTGCGTAGCACTAGAGATGCTCTCGTAGAAGGTCTTGTTTAAATTCACTTGTTCCCCTTACAGTTTGTCCCTGTATATTCTAATATTGAATTCCACACCACATTTACGCTGCTCAGGTGACTTTGTATTTGTAAAAGGTTCCATGGCATATCTAATACTTTATAAAAACTTCTTTGTCATAAGACAATCGGTTCAAGAATGGAGGAGTTCGACCGCGAGGCTCCGCTGTTTGACCGGCGCTTCCACGTACTGGTGCAGTCCCCAGACCGTGACGAGAAGCTAGTGCCGCTGACCATTCGTCTACTGACTGGCGTGCGCGTACGTCCCCCCAACAGCACCACAATTGTACACACAAATCACTAATTATTGTTTTGTAAGCAGCAAAATAATGGTACAACCCAAAAGGAGCGCGTGATGCGCGTGGAGATCACGGACGACGACGGTGTCGATCCGTACTTTTTGTACCTCTGGAGCGTCTCGGAGGAGGAATTTCATGAACTTAAGACGCAGCAGCGACTGCTGGTGGACTTTGCCTCGTTCCCCAGCAACTTAATTGAGTTGCTGCAATGTTGCCTTAAGGACAGCAAGAAACTGGCACAAGAAGAAGCAGAAGAAGAAGAGGAGAAACAGGAAAAGAACAAGTATTTTGAAGATGAAGCGTCTTTATTGAAGAAAACCCCCAATAATACACAGCACAGTCAAAAGACGAGGTCGGCGGGGCCCATTCCGTTGAGGTACGTGATAGTTGACTGTATTTTGGCCTTTTTTAAAGGTATTTAACGTGTTTTTGTAGTTATTTGGCCGTTCTGGATTTTGAAGATGAAGCGTCTTTATTGAAGAAAAACCCCAATAACACGCAGCACAGTCAAAATACGAGGTCGGCAGGGCCCATTCCGTTGAGGTACGTGATACTTGACTGTATTTTGGCCTTTTTTAAAGGTATTTAACGTGTTTTTGTAGTTATTTGGCCGTTCTGAACACTTCGGACAGCAATGACCAGTCGGTGTTTAGTATCGTGGAGACGAATCCTTTTAAGCAGTTGACGCACTTGTCACTGCGGTTCTTTCCTGGAAATGATGCGGCCATTAAGGCGTATCTGGCAGCACGGTTGGCTCAAGTTGGAGCAAGTCGACGACTCTTGTCGACTTCGCTGAAATCTACGACCGAGGAGTTGCAGGCTACTCAGACGAGTGAGGCGAAGCTACAGCAGCAACTGTCGGCGTTGGGATATGAGGCAGAATCGACGCTTTCGAAGGAGAAAATGAAGTTTGCCGATGAATTGGATGAACAGCGCAGGGATTCTGCGACTGCACTAAAAGAGCGGGAAAATGAGCTCAACGCTAAGATTGACGCTCTTGTAGAGCGATACGAGAAAGAGGTGAGTGCTTTATTGACTAGTTTGAAGGAACTAAAGCTGGAGATTAACATTCTGTGCTGAGTAGATCCAAACTCTGAAGACAGCGGCAGAAACCAGCGAAATTCAGGTGCAGAGTCTGAGCAAACTGAAGTACCAACATGAAATGAAGATCGACCACCTTCAGGCACAGTCACAGGATCTTAGTCAAGGCAGAAGCACGCTCACAATGGAGGTGGACGAGTTACGCACTGAAAACAAGGAATTGGACCAGAAAGTATTCCAACAGGAAAAGCAGATTAACGCTTTACAGGTACGCGCGGACGCTCTTCAGCAGCAACTTGCGGATAAAGAGGACGTGATCAACAAGACTGCAGACCTTCTTCAGTCAGCAAAGCTGCACAATGAGGAGGTCGACGAGTCACTGAAAATGTATCGCGATAACCACGCGAGACTACAGCAGAAACTCGAGTTGAGCATTTCGGAGATTAATAAGGTGAGTCGGCTGTGTTCTGTCTGAATCTGAAAGAAAAGGGCGTTAACATTTTGTACAGGGAAATGAAATTATTGAGCGCATACAGAACGAGAATCGTACACTGAAGTCGAAGATTCGAATGAAGGCCAAGATTATTAAGCAGCAGGAACAGGTAAGGAAGTTTTTTAGACTGTTGTTTTAGTCATCCTTTGAGCTTTAATTAACGAACCAATTCTTTCCAGTTTGTGGAGGAGAAACAGCTACAACGAGAGGAAGCGTTGCTAGAGTTAAAATCAACGAAGGAAGACATTCGAAAGCGAGATGAACATGTTTTACAATTGAAGGTAATGGACACTAAAATTGAGGCTAATTGCGTTCTTAATCTAACTTTTGTGGTGGTTTTATTTTTACAATAGGAAACGATTAAGGAACTGAGCCAGAAATTGGAGGATAGTAACAAATTACTGGCGTCCAACCAGCAAGGTATGTTTGTAAAATTTCACTTTCCTAGTGCTAATAATGAGGCTAAAACGAAGCTAACTTTATCTCTGTTATTTATAGTGATAACATGGCTGAACAAAGAGATCAATGAAGCACAGCTTGGGCATCAACGGAGGTCGACTGCGCATCCTTCAGTGCTTGCGTTCCATCCGTCTGATAAGGTGATTAACCCGTAATAAAAGTTATGACTTCGCTTAGCTTTCCTACCATTTAAATGACCAGTCCACCATCAATGCGAATGCACTGGCCAGTGATGTAGGACGCCTCGTCACTCGCTAGGAACGCGACAAGCTGCGCAACTTCCTCCGCCTGTCCGAATCGAGCCAATGGGATGTTATTCAACACTCGATCACGTGCAGCCTCCGCCATCGTGTCCGTCATGTCAGTCGAGATAAAACCAGGTTCCACGAGATTAACGCGGATGTTGCGGTTGCCAAACTCCTTTGCTAGCGTCTTGGTGACGCCTACAAGTCCCGCTTTAGACGCACTGTAGCCAACTTGGCCCACATTGCCTGCAGTTCCCACTACACTACCAATATTAATGATACTTCCCTGACGACGCTGCATCATTCCTTTAGCCACCGCCTTGCACATGTGCAGAGGCCCCACGAGGTTTGTAAGCAGCAGTTCATCCAGCTCAGTATCCTTCAGTCTTAGTAGTAAACTGTCCTTAGAGATACCCGCAGCATTGACGAGTGTTGAAGGTCCAGCACCGAGTTCTTTGGACACTTGAGTCACCAATTGCGCGGCTTCGGCGGTGGCGTCTCCTTCGCTACGTCTTGGGCAGCTGTAGACCAATGGGAGAACGTCCGTTGAGATCTGGTGAGCTGCTTCCTGTGCTCGTCCCAAGTCTCGAGAAGTTATGGCCACTTGCCAGCCACGACGATGAAGCTGCTGAGCCACAGCGAAGCCGATGCCGCGGCTGCCTCCGGTTACAAGCGCTACACGAGCCATAAAGTCCGTCAATAAAAGAGTTTAGTCTTGTTTGTGCGTTAAATGGAGTCTATTAAGGCTTAATGAACTCTGATTTAGACTCCTTACATGAATCTTACTGCGCAATAAACAGAGAAGACGGTGACGCGCACTCGACCGAGTGGCCCGAGTACGTGAGCTTTCCAGTCTCACAATCAGCACGGAACACGTCGATGCTGCTTGTGTCTTGGTTCACCGCCAGCACAAAGTCCTTGTATACGAGGATGTCACGGGGCGTCTCGCCACGCGTGGGGATGATCTCCACCAGCTCCAGACGCGTGTCCGGCAGGATCTTGTAGCACGCGATGCTGTGGCAGAAGCGTGTGGACGAGATAATCTCCACGAGCTCCAGACGCGTGTCCGGCAGGATCTTGTAGCACGCGATGCTGTGGCAGAAGCGTGTGGACGCGTACACAAACTTGTTGTTGGACGAGAGATGCACGTCGGAGGCCAGTGCGGCCGGGCCCGCGTAGTCCTTCGGCAGCGTCGAGATACTCTGCAACGCTTCCTTGCTGAGATTACCGGTCTTGGAGTCCAGCGGGTACACGTTTACAGTGTTGTCGAGCTCGTTAATGACATAGCCGACACCGAGCTCTGAAGAGAGCGCAAAATGGCGTGGACCCGAACCGGCAGAACTCGTGATGAACTCCTCATTCATTAGCTTCTTGGTAGCCGTGTCCAGCGTGTACTGCACCACGCGATCAGAGCCCAAGTCGGCCGCCACGAGGCCCGTGGATGTCCACGCCGTGCTGTGGATGTGGGATGCCTCCTGGCGCTCTGGGATCGCCATACTAGCTCCTTGGAAACGGTGGTGATCAGAGGCTGGAGCCAACGAACCGTCCGCATTGACTGGGTAGATAGAGAGGCTGCCACCGCCATAGTTGGCGACAGAAACGAAGTCTTCGCTAGGACTGAGCGCCACGTGGCACGCATACGAGCCGCCTGTCTCGAGGCGATTAAGCTGCGTCAATGCGCCCTCCTCTTCCATCTTATAGGCGGTCACGTAGGCCGTCTCTTCTCCCGGATGCAACGAGGACACTTCGTTACTCTCGTTCACAACGTAAAGCGTGGAACGCGAGCCAACTACGTACGAAGGGTTAATGCCAGCGTCCTCAGTGATCTGCAGCAGCTTGAGCGCGCCGCTGGCTTCGTCGAAAGAGAACGCGTAGATGCCCTTGGCATGACCATCAACGTGGCCTTCCTTACGCGTATACGTACCCACATAGAGCGTGGGCATCTTAAACAGAAAAAGTGGAGAGAGGGGAGGATACCTGCGTACTACAAGCCAAATTTCAAAGTGATCCACGCACTTTTGATGCTTGGGTTCAAATCATAAACGATGTGCACCACACCAACGTTCCATTTTTCGTATTGAAATGATTGCTGTACCCTCATTTCTACAATGGCAAAGCATTACCAAGCGCCAGCCGTGGATCAGCGCGACTTCACCTCATGGGACGCTTTCTTCTCCTATATGGAGCAGTATCAGCAGAGTACAGGACAGGTAACATCGTCTTCCCCCTATCTTTATATTCCTTTTCACCCTTCTAACCCCCTTAAAAGACCTTCAGTAGACGCAGCGCCACATCCGTCAAGACACGGAACCAAGTATTAGCGTCGATCTCCGCTTCTGGTCGCCCTCTGCCGTCTCCTCTCATACCTGAGCGTTTCTTGGACTACTCGAGGACGTTGCAATGTTCTTACAAACGCCAAGGGGACACGGAGAAGACGAGTGCGCGGTGGAACGGTGTGCAGACCTCCGAATGCCAAGCGAGGGTACGTTACCAATAGGTTACACAGGAAGTGAGTAACCTTGAGTAACCTTTTCATGGGTTATTTGCAGGTTAATGCTACAGTGCAACTCTGTGAAGACAGCACGTACTGTATCCGCATAACCAAAGTATACCTCGTGCATAACCACCCATTGGGAGCTACTATGACGGTTACTATGGAGACGGAGAAGGAGCTTCCAGGCTCCAAGCGACGACGAGTGGGTCCTCACAACTTCTCCGAGTCTAGTGGACCACAAGAAGTCAGTTTAAGACCAAGTTCCGAGGTACTGCATGTCCCCACGATGTCAGACGTCAAGAACTTCCTCGAACGTGTGGGACGTCTACGCGCTCAACAGCCAGGACATTTACAGTCAGTAGAGGAACGATTGGCGTCGTATGTGAACGAATTTGCTGCTCAGGACGGGAACGCAGCTAAAATCTTCGTCGATGATGAGGTGCGGAGCTTGTTTGTCTTCATTTTCTCCTGTTTCTACTGATAATGACTAACAAGTTTTGTATATTGATGAGGATAGAAGGTTTTATCGAGTATTACGCTCCAGAATCAGTAGAGGAACGATTGGCGTCGTATGTGAACGAATTTGCTGCTCAGGACGGAAACGCAGCTAAAATCTTCGTCGATGATGAGGTGCGGGGCTTGTTTGTCTTCATTTTCTCCTATTTCTACTGGTAATGACTAACAAGTTTTGTATATTGATGAGGATAGAAGGTTTTATCGAGTATTACGCTCCAGACGAAGCACATGCGCAAAGTGTTTGAAGCTTTCCCGGAAGTGCTACGTGTGGATGCTATTCCGTCTCAAAAAGAGGGCTCAGCGGATGCTAGTTACCAAGTTTTCTCGCTAATGGCACACGATACGCTTGGGAACTGGCAGTACGTACAACACGCTATTGTGGAAAGCGATCGAGCTGAGACTCTACGCGCTGCACTAGACCAGTTCAAAGCTCACAACGCTCGACACCCGCGCGTTCGTGCGCTCATTCTGCCGCATGGCAACTCGCTGCAACTTGAGGAGCTCCGTACAAGTTTCCCGACAGCGCGTGTGCTTTACTCGCAGTTCCACGTCGTGCGTGCTCTTCACCAAGCCATTTCTGAGCATGGAGAAGATCTGACGTCGTGGCACAGAGACCGCCTCACAGGCATCGCACAATTGCTCGTTTACGCTCCCACCTCGCTGGTGTACGGCTCCAATATCGCTGCCATGGCGGAAGTGCTGGGCTCCAAGCAACATCCATTCTACCGCTACTTTCTCCAATATTGGGATTCCTGTCGTGATCGCTGGGCGACATTTGCGCGTGAGGGCGTGACAACCTTCAGTGTTTCCGAGAATGACGACGTGTTCGCTCCGACGTGGAAAATGATTTTTGCTGCTGTCAATGACGAGATGGCGCTGGACGAAACGGTAGCTGCAATTCGGTATTACCAAGCAGTAGTGGAACGCGGCTTTATCCGCGACCTGAACTACGCAGTAAAGAAAAGCTTGAGCAATGCTGCAGCTTCCACTGGAACGACGAGCAATAACCGAAACAGCCACCACAAGGACGAGTACGATGCTGAGATGCGGTTGCTGGCCGCCACGGTGAGTCCAGCCGCGAGTAGCCTGGTGCTCCCACAGTATCGCTATGCCATATCACGAGGAGCGTACCAGTTCTGTGAACCATCGCGTGGCTCCTTTTTTGTCTCGGCTGTGGCGCAAAACGACATTTTCTGCGACGAACCGTCGAAAGAGTTTTGTGTGGAAGTTGACAGAGGCTGGCAGTGCTCGTGTGCGTTCATGGTGAACCACCATTTACCATGTCGACACGTTTTCTACATCCGTCGGATCGTCCGCTGTAGCTGCGTAATCCCGATGGAGCACATTGAGTCCCGTTGGGTGCTAGCGAAAGCCAAGAACTACTTTGATCCTCCTCAAAATGCTGGCTTTGCAGCAAATGGAGCGGAGCTGGAGCGCAGATCAGACTACGAACACCAGAATGTGGTAGCGCCTCCAGGATCATGGCAGAAGTATGTGACCGCACAGGAAGTCGGCAAGCGCATTAGTCAACGTATGATGGAAATGGAGCTCGAGGAGTTTAGTCGAGCGCTGGACTTTTACAAACTCGTGGAGACGACACTGAATGTGCGTCCATTCAATTTGAACTCAGCGGCGGTTGCGCGACTACACCTACACAGTCAAGCTCGAGCTCGCAAGCCCAATTGGGTGGAGCCAGACCCCAGCAGAACTTTGGCTCCTCGTGCTGGTCCTCCAGTAATGGCAGGTGCTGTGTTTGCGTCAGTTGGTGATCAACTCGCTGCTGCAGTGGCAGCGAGGAATATCCAGCAAGCTCAGCTGGGAAGGCGATCTGTAAGTGCTCCTACAAGACCCCAGACGAAGGATATCATTGATCTACAGGACGAGTCCGAAGAAGAAGAAAAGACTGACGATGTGCAGCAAAACGAGGTCACTACCGGTAGTACTCGCGATGTGGAAGTCACGGACAATGAGAAGGCTGGAGAGTCCGAAAAAGAATTGAGTACTGGGAAGGAAAACAACTCGACAACGCTCCAAGAGAATGTGAACGAGTCGGCTGGAGAGAACGAGAATCAAGTTGACAAAATCTCGGACAACAATCACGAAGATGATGGAATGGATCAGGATGACCAAGAAGCGAAAAGAGGAGAGATGCTGGAAGGTATTGATGATCTCGGGACGAATCCGGAAGACAGTGCACCAACTTCTCCAACCCACTCACCAAGCCCCAGCAATTAGCCATGGGGCTGTGTTGTTTATCAATCCATGTAGGTACAATGAATGATTCAATACGTCATTTTGAGGAAGACAAGAACGATTGAAGCTGAACGTTGACCTTTGCACAGAGTTCTGAAGACTGAAATGAGTTTTACGTACACAAGAGCTCTGGTATTTGTCTTATCGTTTGTATCTTGAAATTGGTTTACAGTTTAATGAAGTTGGACATGTGCTGACTGTGTTGTGACTCTTGTCCCTTCGCTTGATGAATCTTCGGCAGCCGCTGCAGCTTAATCCAGCGCAAATGCGTTTCCAGTTTCGGTTGAAAGTGCTGCAGCGCTGCATTCAGCGTGTCGATATCATTCGGTCCAATCTGTGCATTTCCACTGAGAATGAGTTCCTCCAGAAATGCATTTCCAGGTGCAAAGTGGACACCATCAACTACTTCCACTACTGGCAGACCGAGCTGTGCGATGGCTGTAGTTCGGTCAATCTTCTTCTTGGCTTTTTTGGCTTGGTCCATCTATACAAAAATCCCCCACGAATGAGAACGTACGTTTAAGCCAATGGAGTCAAGTCGCTAACGTACTTGAGCTTGGATTTTACTCTCCGCAGCTTCCAATTCTGACAGCAATTCTCGCGGTGCTACGTACTTTGTAAGTCCATCCACAAGGATCTTCGCTCTAAGATGCAACAACATGAAGGTAAGAATACCACAAATTGAGAGTCAAATCTCGAGTCACTTACCCACGGCCACTGATCTTGTTGTTTGCGAGTGACAGCGTCTTCAAAGTCGAATTAAACGGCAAAGCATGTGCGAAGGCTCTGGCTCCAGCATCACCAATGGAGTTCTGAAACAGATTGAGAGCTTCAAGCGTCTTATTATGACGCACTGCTACTGCCAGCGCTACAGCTCCTCGTGATGTGATCCCGTTCGCACGCAGTGATAGAAAAGTGAGCGCTGATCCCTCGCTGAGTAACTGAGCAAACACTTGTGACGTATCGTCCTCATCTCCAGCTTCAAGTTCCTGCTTCATACTAAACTCATGTTTTTGATCCTCACTCACCTCTTTTTCTTGTGGCGTTTGATCTCCCAAGTGTTTTTTGTTACTTAAACCACCTGAAGGAGGTCTACAAGCTGACTGAGAAGCTGAAAGTGAAGGAGAACATGTAGCTACAACCGGAGCTTCAGTGGGGGTCTTTAAAGAATTCCATTCCAGTTGTAGAGCAGTCACACGTGTCTTTGGGATCATAGCACACAACAATGCTAGCTGTTCTTTGTCCAGTCCGACGTTAAAGAGACTCCAGTATCCACAATATTGATTCAGGTTAGTAGACTACAGACAACCTCAAGTGTTTTAAACGTACCAAACTGAACGAACTTTAGTAGAGAACGGAAGTGCAAAGCATAACGCCCGGAAGTTCCCATCATCAAGCTGCCAGTGTTTAATCGAGATCTGCTCGACCTCACTCACGTCATAAACGTTGCTACTAACTGACGCTTCACTCGAAGCAGCGCCTTGACGTTCCTCTTCATCTGGATGCAATGGAAGTAATTGCGGATGAGGAATCAAATTGCGTAGTGTACAATACGCGAGCAAGTCCCGACGGAAAACTTGAGACGGTGGCAGAGCAGCAATCGCCTTCAACACGGAGTCATCAGCTGAAATTTGGCGCTTGGCGTTCGCTTCCGGGGACCAAATTCCTCTAGGTAGAGCAGCAACCATCTCGAATACTTTCACTCCGTTTAAACGTTTCAAAATGGCTAAAAAAACTCTATTCACTCTATCTTCGACTGCAGACGCTCAATCTCCATGGATAATTAATTAGCTCAGTATTGTACGTCATCTCATGCTTCAAAGTCGTGTTTTCTTGTCATTCTAACGCCTAAGCTGTCGGGTTGTGTATATGAGCACAAGTCTTACATTTCTTCGAGAAAGCTTTGGCAACAAACTGTTCACATCGACACAAACTGCATGGACCTTGCGAAGCCAAAGCTGTTGACTGATGTCCACCAGAAGCTTCAAACTGGGCGATCCCATCCATAGCTTGGTCTATAGCTTCGTACAAAGGCTGCGCGGCACGAGGGCGATGGACTGCACCGCTCAAAATCTCCTCAGGTGTGAGTTTCTGGCCGTAGAAGTTGCTGTTCATCTCTGTCCGCGCCGTAATTACAGCTCCATGCAGCGAAATGCCGGCGAAGAGACCGCGACTATGCGAATAACTGTAGTTCGCGTTAAATCCGCCTCGACTTGCAGCTGCTTGAGCAAGCGCATCGCGTCCGTAAGGACCCACAGCCACACTCAATCCTCCCCCTACGTTCACTTGTGTACGATGGAAGACCTTGACTGCTTTCTTAGAGCCCATAATAATCATAAACTCAATCAACTCGCCTCCCGCTTCAAAACCACCGCCAATTCCTGCCGTACCAATAGCAGAAGGCGCCGACCAGGAGCCGTCCTCCAACTTGGCAATGACGATCCCAGTCCCCATCTTGGCTGTAATCAACAGCCCCGCTTTAATTACAGTAAGGAAGGCAATACCTTGTGCTCGCTTGAGGAAATTCACGGGGATGTAGCGGTCGCTCTCAGCGCCAAAGTCCGGGCGGAAAAAGTTACCGAGGATATCAGCAGCTGAACGACACGCACTCTCAAGCGAGCGACTGTAAGGCAGATGCAGCCGCGTCTTGGCCTCGTGCGGATTTTCCTTATGACAATTGGCGTATTGTGAGTTAAGTCCGTCTTGGAAGCATTGCAAGACGGGAGCACAGATCGTACAGACCCGCTGCGGGTGAGCCGGGTCGAACTTCTTCTTCATACTTTCACTTGCCACTTGCTCAGGCGAGATGAGCATCTTCGCTGGCGAACACGAGTGGCACACACTGGCTCCGCATTTGCGGCAGTGATGACGTCGTCGTTTCAGCTCGAACACTTCGCTGCAGATGGCGCAGCTTGGCTGTCGACTCGTCACGAGCCTCGTCACTTCCCCACTGGTATTACTAGACGTGTCACTGTCGATACTGTCGCGTCGAAGAAGCTCTGAAGCTGAATACGGTCTTCTATCTCCTGACGGTCTTTGAACTAACAGCGGGTTCGTCACTCCTGAAGTCGACATGGGGCGAGTATGAGCTTGAGCTTGAGAGCTTGATCCTGTTTTTCCTAAATTCTTATTTCTAACATGAATTTTTATAATTTTCTTCCTCTTCTTATTGTCTGGAATAAGTCGAACCAATTGTGGCAGCATGTGCTCCAGCATGAGTTCACTGCCAAAGTATCCACCCAATCGTTCGTAAAACACCCGCGCGCGTAAAAAACCCTGACCGTATTGTTTACAGTCCGTTTTAAAGGCAGAAACCACCTCGTCGTGGTCTTGATTGGCGCCACGTACAGCTGCGAGCATCCGTTTGTAGATGGCGGCGGCTTCTTCCCCCTCAGCGGCGGGAGGAACTTCGAATTTGGGTTTTTCGGGTGCGTTTTCCTTGAGTTCTTTAGTTTTTTTCTTCTTCTTGGGCAAGTTCCGGCGGCTGATGGCGGACGAGCTCCCGACCGCGCGCGTAGAGAGAACGGGGACCGACGAGCGAGACGCCATGATGGTCTTTTATTTGACAATATTTATTGTGAAAGTTCAGTGAGAAACATTAACTTACGCGACATGTAGGAGTATTATAGCCAATCACAACATGCGTCGGTTCGCGGGACATGGCTACATTTGAAGTGTGTGTGGATGGCTATGCGAAGGCAACGGATGGACTTTTACAGTCTAGGTATGATGAACCGGCTTCGTTGCAGATGGGATAGACGACGGTAAGAGGAACGCGATTCTGCTGGAACACGCAGTCGGTTGTCGCTGGGTGTTAAATGGAGAAAGGAGCGAGAGTGGAGCTAAGAGTGACGGAGTTTAACGGCAGAAAATGCGCGATGGTGTATACGCTGTATGTTGTCGACCAGTGGCGTGCGCACACGGTGCTGAACTTGCGGGAAGTGCCCACTCGAAGCGACTTTGTCTTGTGTCACTCACTACCCGGTAATGTAGTTTGCTGTATCACCTCTTGATGCAATGCCATGGAAGTTGTCGCTTGATATTCGGAAGGCTAGTCTGTATAATATACATGTTATGTTGTGGACACAGGTCTGTGGTACTGCCTCGGTGAACGTCACGGTACGTACGAGCGATCATATTGGCTCGGATACAGCAGTGATTTGTGGCTTTGGTTGTGTTGGTAGGGACGTGTAACCTGCTTATGACGTGAGCTGTCAGAACGTTTGAGCGTGGGCTGCGACCGCTGTACAAAGGTAAGTGATGCGTTGTTTATAAATATACGAATGTTATTAATCTCCGTGTAGTGCTGTCTGTTGTCCACCTAGTTGCAATGGTGCTGAGGTATAATACATACAATTCGTAGATAGAGCATACTAACCGCATATGCCTTGAGTATACTTCAGTATTAGCTACTAGTAGTCACACTGCCAGGCTTTTGGCGCTACGACTGGGAAAACACCAAATCTTGGCGAATTACGACATTGTGATCGTAAGTTATTAATAGTGAACATTGATCTGGTTGTTCGCTCAGTGGACATGTACCGGTATATCTATCTACTCACGGGTAAGCAAAAAACAAGCTGCGATACACAGATACAACGAAGCTAACTCTAACTAATGAATTGGCAGATCGCACGAGACACTTTTCCAGACCCCAGCATTCGTGAAAGCACGAGCCCTATAGACCCACCGCCATTTGAAACTTCACAATAGAAATGCTGCAGGCGACTCAGTTGCTTTTAACAAATGTGGACGGTATTACCACTAACTCTAGCAGTTGCAATGATAAACCCGCAGCGACCGTCATTTTCAGGCCTCAAGCTGCAAACAAATGTGACCGTATTATTGCAGTTTTAAAATACATTGAAATAATAAAATACTTGATTGCCTCATGACATAAAATTCTAAGGCCGTGTTCGCGCTTAGTGCGATTAGACTATAATAGCGATTTTAGTTGCTGGCCCAAAAGCACGGGGTTTCTGTGATAGTTAGGGCCTTACAAAACATGCTTGTAATGCCAACACACGTACCAAGTGATTTTAAGTAAAGTCATCCTTATCTTGACCAAGGACTATGCGCTATTGATGGTACGCATTTTTGTATTACTGTTCCAAGTGACGACGTGAAAGATTTCGCAACCACAAAGGGTTTATCTCAACCAATGTGTTGATTGCATGCGACTGGAAAATGAACGTTTGCTTTATTTATCCCGGTGCGGAAGGAAGTGCGCACGACTCCATGGTTCTTCAATGGAGCCAATTTTTGGACACACTTCCCGATAATTTTTACATGCTTGCAGATGCGGGCTATGCTCTAGGTGCTCAAATTTTGACTCCATACCGCGGCGTCCGCTATCATCCAAAGGAATGGGCTGGGACGACCACGAAACTGGAAAGAGCTGTTCAACCTACGTCATACGAAGGCGAGGAATATCGTGGAACGAGAAATTGGAGTACTGAAGCGCCGCTTCAAGGTGTTGCGAACGTGTATGGATTATGAGCTGGTTGACATAATTATTGTGATCGTTGCACTTCAAGGTGTTGCGAACGTGTATGGATTATGAGCTGGTTGACATAATTATTGTGATCGTTGCTGCGTTTTAGTTCACAATTTTATCAGAAAGTTTGACGAATCCGACCTTGTCGAGGATTTTGATGTCGCCGAGGACACTGAAAGTGAAAATGTAGATGACTAAGTGATGGCGAAGTTATTTTATTTCGACTTTCGAAATGGTACGTCATGGCGAAAGTGGATGGCGAAAGAGATGTGGAGAAAGTATGAAGTGCTATGAGTCAACGCTCACCTGGAAAGTGAAATCGATGATAGCAGTGGATTTGGTGAGAGTAGTAGCGATCAGTCTAGTAGTGATAGTGATATGGAGTCGAGTTTATCATTTAGCAGTGATGGAGACTCAGACGACACGTTAGAGGAAACAATGAGTATCCCGAGCGCGAATTTTCAATTGAGCGTAGATAACAATAATGATTTTGACGGATGAACGAGATTTATTGTATTAAACGCTAAACCGCACGCCAACCATCTTGCGGTGTCGTTTTCCTTTCGCGATCTTCGAGATAAAAAACTGCGGGATGCTAATCAAAATAGTGTGCTGAATTTTAAACGAAACTTGCGTTTTGCGTTCGTGCACCGACTTAGACCGTAAACTCGTAGTCACTCCCTCCGTTCTCTTCTCCTAAGCTGTCAATGGCAGCGACTGCGTCATTGCTGTCGCTATTAGCACCGAAATTTTCGTGTGCAGGCCGCGTGAAGGAATCAACAAAGCCATTTTTTTAAAACGCCTCCACCGCACTTTAACTCGGCCGCCATCAGCACCATCTGTCCCAAGATGTACTTCTTCATCAAGCTAACCAAAGAGTCCAACATGCCCTCCAATGCTCCTCCTAGTTTCTCCTTCTTCTTACCGCAGTCAGATTTGACAGCGCCCCCACGAATACGTTTAATCTTCTCAACACGTTGCTGATGACTAACTGGGTTCGGAGAAGGTCGTGGGACCTGCACAGAAGGCGCTTCATCAGATGCGCCATACTCGTCTCCATTGTCACTATCTTCATCGGAGCTAAATCTAGCAGAAGAAGCACTGCTAGACTCAGCAGCTTGACTGCCAATGACCGATCTTCCGCAGCTTCGAGTTCAGCGACCAATTGCGGTACTGATCGAGCTTGTTTGCCATTTGCGCGTGTGTCACCTGATTACAAAAACGCCTTGTTCAGTACTGTAATTTTTATAAAGCATCGTAAAAACTTACCCGCTATTAAACAACACCCCGTAAAGTGAACAAACCCAACCTTTCGGATCTCTTTGATTTTGCTCTTATCCTGAGGTTTGGACTCAACCAGACGGTCTCAGACGTCGTCGTCCAGCGTTGGGATGTTATTCCCATCCACGTCACCACAACTTAAGCCGAAAATATGCTTGTACAGATCGTAGTGGTGCATTAAGCGTCCAAATTTGGACTTGTATTGGTCTATTCATCAAAAAAATGAAAGCAAACAGGGTTAGTTTCATTTTACTCGTTTAGACATGATTCCACCTTACCTTTGGCAATCTTTCGCTTGTGCGCGGCGTTGAGCTCGTCAACTAGAGCATTCCACGCCTTGGATTTAAGATCGTTGTCCGTGACTAGCTCTGGTTGATTACGAGCATCAAAGTATTTGTTGAGGAGGTCAAACTCCTGGATTTCAGTCCAACTGGCACGTTACGCCACGCCTGTGTCGGGATTTGACTTTGTGGAGTTAGCTCGCGTCGTTCTGTTCTTCACTGTCTTACTCTTGGGGGAGCTCTTCTGGGGCAAAGTCGCCATCCTACTCTTCTTCTGCTTGCGTGTCTTGCTGGACATGCTTTCCTTACTAGCAGTGAATATGTGAAAGGGACACCACTCTCTTTGTGTGACACCCCACTATCGCGGGCAGTTTGAAATGACCATTTCGTTTAAAAAATTGGGAGGCACCTGAATTACGAAACGCGTGAGATAATCAAATTATGGGTATTTAATTCTCGGCGTGTTCACGAGCGTCAATTTTGTCGAAAAACGCACTTTAACGTGTAAATACCGTATTCCCCCTGTTAGAAGCGTCACCAATGTACATGTCCGGGTTAGGGGTACCTATA